>JAQFYM010002224.1:0-25234 GCA_034694785.1 Agrenia bidenticulata | reverse complement strand
ATGTGATGGTCAATAAAGAGTGCTCTGTGCTTTTCTATGTATCAAATCCATCTTAGATTTGAATTCTTTGATTTGGTCTCCTTCTATGGGGACCAAAAATATTCTTTCAATAGAAGGAAATGAGGCCTAATTTAATTCACAGAATGTGAAATTTTGAATTATTTGAGACCCCTATTTTTTGAGATAAAAATCGCCCAAACTATTTTAAGGGTTAACTTATGAGATTTAGAGATTATCTATGAATCACATTTTTTTTGGTGATTTTAATTTATAAGAACGGAGAACCAAAATAAGAAATTAAAAAGATAAAGAACATTAAAAAACAAGTAACAATATCAAAACGTCATCAAGGACATAAAAAATATCATATCTATATAGAGCTGTTAGTGTCGTGGTTCGTTTCACCTGCATCTGCAGGGCTTGGCTATAAGATAAATTCCAAGTTGACTTGCAACAAAGAGATCTTAAAGGCAAATACCATTTAGGTATTAGACAAGATTGTAAAAAAAGATATTTGAACATTTTTTACCTACAATAAAGCATGTTAAATTATATTTTACTATATCTGTATTATTCGAATTAACGCAAATCCTTAAAAACAAAATCATTTAGTATATGTATACTAAAAAAAAGGGTTATAAGATATATAATGTAGTTAGCCTACAATAAAAACATTTAAAGAATAAATTATACATTCTGTATTTTTTGAAGACCTAAATTTTTCGGAGTTCTTACGAATTTCTTTGCCCTTCTCTAAAGAAAAAGTACGGGCTCTACAAAGAGATAAACCCAGATTTTTTCTAGAAGTACTGGTCGACAGAAGATAAGCCAGAAATTAATAATAAGAGGCAATATGTATATTTTGTTTCAAAAAAAGCGCTTTAACACATTTTTTTATGTTCAATCTGCATTTTTTTATGTTCAATCTGCATTTTTTTTTCTTTATCTAATATCTGTTATTTTGCAATGTCAGCATCAAACAATAAACCGCTAATTTGAGCGTTCGATATTGCCTGATATGTAGGGTCAAACCATTCTTTATCATATCTTTTGCGACGCCAGTGAGTGCTGGTAAAAAAAAATAATGCAACTATAAAAGATTCCTCACTTATACTTTATTGCACTTTAATTTATAGCTGTAAAAAGTTACGCAGACAATCTATAAAGAATTGTTAAATAATAATAAATTGGCTACTAATATAAATAGTCATTAATGTACATTTGTAACTTTTTTTATACATAGATTCCAACGGTTTTGGTTTTTTGCTATAGATTAAGCTAAAATATTTTTTAACGCATAAATTTTATTCTTCTATATTAGATTTTATTTGTTATGCAGGAAGTATTTTTAATAACGATGGTAAACTATGTGTAACCTTTTTTTTGAATTTTTTTCGTAAATAACACTTAAAAAAAACTTTAGAATATTTATAAATACAAATCTAATGCTTCAGGGTTTTTTTGCGAAAAGAAAAAAAGGCTTTTCATAAATGAATGATTGACAGGCCTTCTTTTCTTCTATATTGAATCTCAAAAATCCTCAATGACTTATTTTAGGTAAAAAAAAGGCATAATTTTCGCTTCTTAATTTAGGAGGTTAAGAATTTTACTTAAAATTATGCAAAAAATCATAAACAACTACTAATAAAAAGAGAACACTTTATTTTATTGTACTGAGGCTCTCCTCTGTCATGTTTTATCGCTTGTTACTGCATTATCTTATCTTTTGACATAAAACAAGGCATAAATCTAGAGCTACTAGAATACTTAAAACCAAAATAAAATACTATAATACTAATTCAACAAATGAAAACGTTTATAAACAGTTATGTAATATATATGCATCGTTTCTAAGGCCATGTCATCAGAGCCAGCTGGTAAAGCAAACTTCAGGCTGTTGTAACCTGTATACACAGATTATGCAAAATTTTAATGCATTCAATACTAGTGCCACAAAGTATTTTGTACGAAATACGTGCAAATTAAAAGATTAAATGTTTTACTGATAAAATATACATAATGCATCATAGTAATTATACACATGAGTTAATTTTATCTATTATCTATGTCAAGTATTTTAACAAAAAAACACACCTTTTCGTTAAGTTTCAGACATTGAATTATGTTTTTTGTATTTCTTGCGGTTCAAAATCACTCCAATACATATTACCGGGTTTTGCAATCAAAGTGACACATTTTTGCAAGCAAGTGACGAATTTTTGCAATCAAAATAAACTTTTTTTGCAATCAAAATGCTTTTTTTTTTGCAATCAATATGGGACGGTAAGTTATTTCTGAAATTTATAAATATGTTTTTGTTATTTTTTTACTATATTTTGTTGCATTATTGAATATTTTTATAATTAAATGTCTTCTTGATAAGCACATCCAACAAAGGTTTTTGTACAAAACTGCATAAAAATAAGTGTAAAAAACATATTTTTTTAAATGCAGAAAAAAACTTACCGTTCCATATTGATTGAAAAAAAAATCATTTTGATTGCAAAAAAAAAACTATTTTGATTGCAAAAAAGTTAATTTCGATGGCAAAAATTCGTCACTTGATTGCAAAAATCTGTCACTTGATTGCAAAAATTCGTCACTTGATTGCAAAAATTCGTCACTTGATTGCAAAAACTCGTCACTTGATTGCAAAAACTCGTCACTTGATTGCAAAAATTCGTCACTTGATCGCAAAACCCGGTATACTTTCATAAAAAGCGTATCATACGAGCCTTTAAATTTACTTGGGTCTATGGTGAAATATTATTTACTAATGTTGTTCACTTAAAAGTAAATTTATAGCAAATATGCACAACAACCATTACTAGCTGTTTAAAAATCTGTATTACTTTTCCGATCTTTCTTTTATATAATCAAACATCTTTTATATAACATTTTGTGTCTTCATGTAGCATTTAAAGTAAAAAAAAGAAATTTCCGTAACCTTTTTTTTATTTTTCCTAAAATAAGAAACTTTTATTTTGGATTTTCAGGATTTTTACCATAAAATCCTGAAATAAGAAGGCCTGATGATTCATTAAAAATATTTTGGGAACAAAAGGCTTGCTTTTTAGGAGGTTGCTTTATCGACCCATTTTATCAAAAAAAAAGAATAGGGGTTGAAATCACGCCTCCTCCCGCCTCCCCCCTGGTCTATCCCGTTTTGCTATTTTTTAACATTAAAGTTTTTTTTCTTTAAAAAAATAATTTTTCATTATGAAAAATAGCTTTTCATTATGAAAAATAGCTTTTTATTATGAAAAAAAACGTCTATTTACATTATGGTGGCATCTCACTAAAGTTTTACGGTATAAATTTTATTAAAAAGAAAAAAAAAATATAGGTGTTTTTGTCTAAAAAATAAGGATCCGACCCCCTATAAAAAGCAGGATATCGCCGTAGGCTTCATCATAAAAATCTGTCTTAATAAAAGTCAATCACTGTAAATATAACAAATAAGCAGCCAATTTTACAAAGTTTCATTTTTTTAACGGAGGAACATCTTCAATCAATCTAGCTTTCTTTATAAAATAAATTTATTAAATTTTTATGTATTAAAGGATAAAAAATTGCGCAATTTATAATATCCACAAAAAAAGTAATAAAATGAAACAGAAAGATAAAGGTATAAATGTACAAACTAAAACAGTAATAATTAATGCAAGAAAAAAAAACCATTGTCAACACATAAATGTATAATTAATATAACGAATTACATTTAACATAAATATTTATAAAGAATGTAAACCAAAGGGGGTGTTTTTTAATGTCATAACTTAGGAGTCGAATACCTAATACTCGACCGAATAATAAAACATAAAGATTTTTTTTTATCCAAATCATTTCCGAATTCCATTATGTGATAGAGATGTTTTATCTTTTCAGTCCGAGGGGTAAAACAAAGAATATATAATGCTGGAAATGTACATATAATAGGTTAGAATAGAATACGAAATGGTATTTTTTTGCACTTTATTGTACCATAGCACTTCTAAAAAGTATGAATAAATATTTTTTTTAGTCACAATTACGTAAAGGTTGCATTTTGTTTTTAATTACTGGAAGTGTAATGATAAGGATGCATTATAGTGTTTTTACCTCGACAATATATTAGTTAGTATTACTTCAAAACTTTACTGTTACTTTATACATATTAAAATATGCATAGAGGATGTAGAAGGGGCATACAGTTTTTCCTTCCGAATATTTTTTGAGTAATTTTAGGCAATTATTTTTTGTGCAGATATTTTCTATGATCAAAGCAACCTATATGACAGATTAGACGCTGGATTCGAATGAAAAAAATATATCGATTTAAATTACTTTTTTATAGATATAACTTTTAAAAATAATGACTAGGTTTTTTGGCAAAAACACCTGTATACTTTGCTTCTGGGTTACCAGAAAATCATAATCTAATGTTCTTTAGTCAGTTCACCATTGAGTTAACAAGTTTTTATTTTGTGTTTGACAAATTAGCTAATGCTATGTAGATAAAATTAGAAAAATAAAAGCAATAAAGAAATAATGTAGTTTGATGAAAAAATAGATCAAAGCAATAATTTTACATTAAATATGTGGCTAAAAAATAATTTATAGAAAAAACTCTAACTCTATTGAATCTGGTATTGGAGCTGCGAATTATACGTTATATTGTGAGAAAAATTTTCTTTAATGGTTCATTTGATTCTTTACAATTAAAAATTTATTAAGGATTTACAGGTTTAAATTTGAAGATCTAATTTTTTATTTCGCAATTATATTTGTATGTATTTTGGATTGTATAAAAAAAAAAATAACAAAAATATTGTGATATGAATGCAAGAAAAAATGACTATTAATAATTTTTAATAATTTAAGAAATCTATTAGAACAAAATCTCATGCTATTTTTTTAATAAGTCGTTCACGATATACAATTTATATTCGTAGGTATCGGGCCTAAGTGAGGTTTCCCGACGATATTAAGTAAAAGCTTTATAAAGAAAACAAGCAAAAAACTTTGAAACAACAAAAAGGAGCCTGTGAAGAGCAATATTTAAGCCACAAATATATTGAAAATCATATATATTTTTTTAAAATTTTAAAAATTTAAAAAATTCTGATATAGTAGTAAAATTTTAATATTCGCATAGAAACACGGTTTTAAAGTAAAATATACAACTTATTTTAGTCTAGATGATTCTTTAAGAAGCTTAAATTTGTATTATTTTTAAAAGATCCTATTCAAGTCGATTTTAAAAAGTTAAATTTACAAATATAGCTGGTTTTTATTATTTTTTTAGAGTTCCACACAAAACAAACGTAGATATTTGTTAAAATACTTGGGTGTCTACGATACGATTTTTTTTCGTTTTTAAAAAAGATGAGATTTAGTTGTTAAATTACCAGAGCTTATGGATATGTTGTGAGCATACAATTATTGTAAAAAAAGTATTTTTATCAATGCTGTTGCAACTAAGGTTTATTATTAGTATGAATTTTTCACAAATCGCACAAATTACTTACTTAGATAAAATACATGATTCATTTTCGACAGTAAGGAAATTCCTTTTGTAAACAATCTAATAAGTAATTAGTAATTTATTTTTTTATTTTTTTTTATTAAATTTAAAATTTATATTCAGTTGAAAAATTCTAATCGAAATGATCTATAATTAGTAAAAATTTATAGTATTTTTAAGAATATAAAAAGCTTCTGAAAACTATATTAGCCCATATTAAAAAAAAAAGCAATCACGTTTTTATTGGCATAGCTACGCGTAGGGGGAGAAGGGGGGGGGGTTAAAATGTGCATGAAAGTTAAAACTAAAGATATGAAAATATATCATTATTTGTAAAAATTGAAAAAAGCAAAAAAAACATATTATATAAAATTGTTTGCACAAAATCCTAAATTCTAAAAACTAAATAATAGGTTTACAACTGCAAATTACAGTGAAACCACTTTTTTTAACTTCAAAGATAAACAATTTTTATAATTAATTTTAAAAAGAAAATAAATTTCACACCAAATAAACTATAAGTAGAATCGTAAGTGAACTACTAAATATGATTTTTCTACAGGTTGAAAAAAATATTTACTTTAAATTTTTTGTTTTTTTTTGGATATAATAACGATTGAATTTTTAATCGTCATTTTTTAAAATAAAAATAAATTTTTGTAGAATGTGTACGTTTGGTTTTTATAAAAAATATGTATCCGGAGGTTCACCTGATATAGCTTAAACATTATGAATACGCTAAATTACATAAAAAAAACTTAATGGGTTTATACTAATCAAGTTGTTTTTACAAATATAAAATACCCGTTGAATACTTTTTATCGCTATATAAACCAAAAAAAAAATAGAAGACTCTTTTTGCTAAATTTTTAAAAAGCATTTGAATCCAAAACACCGCAATTCATAATTTGAACAGAGCTAAAAATTATGAAGAGTTTTAATATTGGTAATTTCTATGTTATCAAGATATGTACGTAATAGAAATGCACAAAAATCTTTGAAATTACAAAACGGCACGAGATTTGTGTACAGGATTATAAAATACACATTTTTGGAAAATAGAGTATTTAGCCCTTTGGTGAATATTATAGCCCCATAAAAATTTGGCTTAAACGAAACACTACAAGCACTTAAAAACTCGAAAAAAAGCATATATTTTTTTTACTCTATTTTATGCAAAATTCGTTATAAATGTATGTAAAAAAATGGAACCATTTCTGTAAAATATACAAATAAATAAAAGTAACCATTTTATACTATTCAATTACATAATCAAGTTATAAAAAAAGTACATAAATTATTACTATATTATTATGTAAGATTTGAGCAGTTTTTTACGGGCTTTTGCAAAAAAATAAATATCACGTTTATGGTAAAGTATGCGCAAAAGCAAATATTTTTTTACTTTTAATTAAAAGAAATAGCACTGACAGCCTTTTTTTGTAAGTTGTAAATATAACAGCGTTTTTTGTAATGGTAGTGCTTTCTAAAGATAATTACAAGTACTTTTGCAGTATCTTATACAAAAATATAGTTGTTTTATGTAGCGTGTAAAAATAAAAAAGGTAAAAATATAGATTAGTCTTTTTTTTAATTTATAAACAACCAGAATTACAAAACTAGCATATAAATTTACATAAACACTTTTTTTTTTGCCTGTACTACCCATGTCTATGTATAACCAAAGGCTTTGACTTTATGTTTTATTGCATTTTTTTACGTGTAATTACATTTTTTGATTACATCGGCTTACATATAAATAAGTAGTTTGACTAATATGAAAAACATATATGGGGTATTGGAACATTATAAATGATTTTTTTTTTAACTAAAGTTAAATTACACTCATATGTTATGATGTGTAAAAATTCAAATGCGTGCAATCACTGTAAAAAACTAAATACTACACTTTTATCTTACAAAAATTAGTTAATTTATATACAGTAAAACGTGCAAGATGACAGTGACTTATTGAAAAAAAATATTTTTTTTTTACGGATACAAATATTTCTACATTTTTTGTGTCATTGTAATGTTTAATCAGTGCTTCTGAAAGATCAATTTTTTATTTAAATTTATATCTATGTACGCAGCAGAAAGATCCGGGTAAAATACATACAAAAAATAATAAAAACAACGTTGTAGGTAACATCCTTCGTTTGCTTAAATTGAAAACGTTTATGTCACCTAATTACATCTTCAAACGCATTCATCTTACTAAGATGCACTGTATTGATATTAATTACAATAATATTTATGAAGCGCAAATGACTTAAATGTATATATGTGTAAGCTTAGCCCCATTTAATTTTTGAAAAAAACGTTACAGTTAAAAAACATGTTTTTTGCTTAACTACTAAAATAAATGGCATGGCAAAAGACGAATTAATTTTATTTTATTATACAAATTTGTTGTATTTGTTAATAAAACTACAGAATATGCTTAAAAACTGCTTAATCCGCGCTTTTTTTGCACCAACATTGGTTATAAACAGATGGGGGAAAAACTTTAAATGCTTTTATTTGTTAAAAATGTTTTGATACTATTTTAAAAGAATTTTACATGTCCCGCGATGTGCCAAGTTTCCAAGCATATGCGAGGATTCGTAAAATTCCAAGAAGATACATTTTTAACTACACATTTTTTTTTTTTTTTATAAAACGTTTTGTTATTATATGCATGCCTTTTTTGACCCCTATGCAATTTATTAGTTGCTAGTTTAGCAAATCAAATTGCTGAACACACAAAAAACACAGATTTTACTATTTTTACAAGATCGTCTGCTTCTTAAAAAGTTTTTTTTGTGTAATTGCGGGGTAGGCAATTTATAACGCTTATCTATAGTTAACAAGTATACCATTAAACAGCGCCTCACAAGAAGGGCTTCCCTGCATGGAAAAGTAGAATTCGTTGGTACTATCTTGATTACTGTGCATTCATGACAATGATATAACATATGTTTTAATTTGTACATAAAATAAATTATTACACATTTTTACAATTTTTTTTTTAAAATTGGGGAAAAAGGGTCCCTTTTTCATGACGGGGCCCGGGTGGATAGCCCACTCCCCCTTCAGGGAGACTCTGCTTTTTTGAGAACCTATTACAATTGAACGTCTAGAACGATAAAAAAATTGTGCAACCATGTTACTTATTAAGATACCCAATACCAAATATATATTTTTTATAGCAAAGCATTACAAATATTAAAAATTGTCGTTGATCGGTTAAAAATAGAACGTAATCTTTATAATATAAAAATCATCAATAAAATTTTTTTCTACAAACGTAGATACATAATGGCAACTACAAGTGTACCTTTTGCTAACAAAAAATTGCAGATTTTTTCTTTAAATTACAAGTGTGGTTATTAATACAACAGGCAACTATGTAATACATTTGTATAGCATTCAACAATGATCACGCATATAATCATATGCAAAAAAGTGAACCAATTTGTCTCTACTTATGGAAAGCATGCGTATATTAAGTTGTTTACTTGCTTAGGTTTTTTTTTGTGGAATAAAATGTGTATAACATAATAAATATACATTGTTTTAGCATACACATTACTTACGAAATTGTTTAATATATAAATTCTTAGCAATATATGCACTTCATGAAACACTCCTTAATAATTTGTATTCTTCAGCTATTCTCGAATGATATGCGGGGTAAGTTGGTATTGTTAAGTTGCCATACGAGCTCTAGCAGAACATTTTTAAATCACAGATTTTTGCATTCAGGGGCTCGAAAAAAAACATGAACGCGTCGAAATAAAATATTTTGCTGGCAAAAAAACTATGTATTACACACTCCTGGTTGTCAGCTTTGGCTTTGATATAACGAAAAAAGACAAGTTTTAGCTTTTTCTGACTTTTTGACCTATATATTTAGGTGAAGCTGTGCCCCCACTAAATTTTTTGTATTGTTAAAATTGCCGGCCTCTAAAAAATGGCTTTTTACTAGCCGCCTGTTTTTAATGCCATTTTTAAGCATTTTGCTTATAAGTCAACATGTAATTAATGTTACTTATGTTTTCTTTTTTATTAACTAGTCAGAAAATGTTTTTAAAGATTATGTAACCCTTTGATTATCAGAAAAGCCAATTGATACAAAAGTATAATAAGCCGACACAAAAAAACTCAAAACTTGTAGTAAAAAAAAGTTTTTTATAGATCCTTTCCAAAAAGAGTATCATTTTTGTACAAAAAAAACCTATTTTATACCTTGAAATTTACTGAATAAAAACGAAAAACTATGATAAATACTACTGTTTAAATCTGTTTCAAACCACAAGCACGTGCAAATTTTTTATACAAGTTTAATTTCGCTATTTAAAAAGATAATTGGTCTTTAAAATGAATAAAAAAAACACACTAAAAATTTTAAACTTTTGCATTCTTAGCTTTTTAAGGAATAATTTTGTATATTTTCGCAAGAGCAAAATACAGCTTAAAGCGACAAACCATATGAGCAAAAAAAAAACACAAAAATTAGTTATTTTTTTAAATTTTCCCAAGCTATATTAAATGAAAACAAATTGGTGTTAACAAATATATTAAGATTTTGTTTTGTTCTCATTTATATTCGTTTTTTAATATTTTTTTATTGTATTGTGCTTTTTCTGCTAGTAAACACGTTTTTCGGAACAAAATTTTATATATAAACCTCAAAAATGTCCGATATTGCAAGAATCCTGTATATAAATATTACTAAGTCTGTTTTGATATTGCAATTAATGCAAATTTGCTTGGTTTATGTGCATAAAAAACATTTCATAAGCTGTTCATGTTTTAAAAAAGACTACAAAGCCTAGTTAAGCGTTCGCCATATGTTTGCAAGTATTTTTTAGCCCTGCATACGTAGTGAATAGGGGTGTAAATATATGTATTATGTTTTATGAACTGTTTTTACAAAGCAATAGGTACTGGCAAAATTTTATATTACTAAATGATGCTGTTTTGACCGTTTAAACTTTGCTGGATTGTTATACTGTTATACTCAGACAATATTTTTTTGTGCTGCATTTTTGCGGCAATTGTACATCAGGTCGTTTTCTGCGTGTAACCGTACGTTTTGTATGTACCGAGCAATTACTTTTACACATAAGTTACCTGAAAGCTGTATTATATATAAAATATGTTAATTAAAAACTTTTAAAGTAGTTGACTTTTCTTAAGTGTAGCCATTAATGTGTATTGCGCACAAATGAAAGTTTTACATTGGTCAACCACAAATTACGAAACCTAGTGGGCGCGCATTTTTCCTTTATTAGCTTTCTTAAGTATTCAAAATGTCGGCCAAAAAGTTGAAAAGTTCATGCTAACTGAAATCATGCAAACAAATTTGCGCAAGCCTGACGATAGTTTGTGAATCAAAAAAATAATCTAAAAACAAAAAGATCAGTTGTCTTCTTTTTTTTGAATTTCTTAGCCGTATACTAACGCAAAATACGTTTTATTACAGAAAAACCCCAGACAAATGTACGGAAACCTTTCTTACAAAATCTATGCAATTAAAAGACTTTTGAGGCAATATTTCATTTTTCTAAAAACACATAATTTTTCAATACATACAATTTTGTTAGAATCTTGTTTTATTTACACAGTAGAGCGATTGCTTTACAGGTTTGCTTTATCTACTTGTATTTTGTGCTTCATTGCTTCTATATTTTCATTTTGTGAGTTTTTGAAGCCTCGAAGTAGTAAAAAGTGACGTAAGCAACCAAAAAAACACAAAAAAAGCTATTAAGCTTAAGTAACATCTATAAGTGTAAATTAAATATATTTGATTTTGTTATTAAGCTATTTTCTTGTTCAAAAAATGTTTTTTACTTGTTTAAATTATCTTTAATACCAAGCTTACTGTTTTTTTTTCTTTATCTTGTGCATTTAAGCAGTTATTGTGTAGGCGAGCCATAGTTTCTTTGACCAGTTGATAATTAGTTAGGCTTTATGTGTAAGCAAAACTTAAGAAATTTTTTTTTGTGCAATTAAAGATTATATTCCTGTTCTTTTAATTGTTACCGTTTTTAACTGCAATTGCTACGGCTGTGTTTTACGTAGTACTTTTTACAAGCATAGCATATATTCATACTGTGTAACATGTCAAAAAAATATATCTTCTATTAAAAGTATACTAAAAGCCGCATCTTGCAAATCAGACTATCTAAAAATTGTGTAAGTTTTATATGTAACTTAATAGTTGGGATACCTATACAGTATTTCTTTTTGTATTTTTTTAGTGTGCAGTTGATATTGAGAGTAAAACTTTGGGAAAAACTGTTGGGTTCCCGTCGGCCTCTTAAAAGTAATATTAGTATTCATCTATTTTTTTATTTTTTTATTCTTCTTATAGACAAAGTAATCTCTATCAAAACTTAATTTAGTAATCCATATATAATCAATCATGTTGCAGATAAATTACAAGCTGAGGTCTTAGACTCCAACAAATACAAATGCTAAAAAATTCTGTACGATATGATACGAAAAAATTAGTGAAGCCGAAGCATTTTATTCGTGTGTAAATTGTCATTCTTAGCGAAGCGTAAACAGGGGGAAGGCAAAGGGGGCAATTCCCCCCCCCCAGTAGAAAAACACCCGCCTGATTTAATGAGGGGGTCCTTTTTTTGGGGCGTATAAAACCCTCAGAAATCATACTTTTTAAAAATTTGTATTTTTTAAATTTTTTTATAATTTTTTATAAAGAATAAAAAAATATTTATTTGTTGTTTTGGCTCATTTATTTTGGTTTTCCCTAGCAAAAAACAATCCTGGTTACGCCCCTGATTCTAAGCGCTGGTGATTTTGTATTTTTTTTTGAACGGCTATTTTTCTAGCAAAAAAGTGGTTCTTTTAATGTAAATATTATAGAAACGGTGAATGTTGCGTTCTTAACTTTTTCAGTTTTATCTAAATTTTCTATAAGGAATAAATACTATCTAAAAGCATATGTGATTTTGTGTTTGTTTAGTAATAACAATTTTGCAAATCATTAAAGAAAGCTTTACGAACCTTTTACTTGCTTTAGTTTTAATATCTGCGTTTTGTTTAAAAATGTTATATATTTTTTGCAAGAGTAAGTAAATGAAAGTTTTATAAGTTATTGCAACTTATAAATGCAAAAAAATAATGCATACAATTACTTTATCTTCTTTTTTGAGCCCGTGTTTAAAAAGAGTCTAATAACATATAAAATTTTAAATTATAGACAGGTGCTCCTAAAGTGACATTTAAAAAATTTGTAACGTTTTGCCACTTTTCAAAAGTTTAAATGGCACAACTCAATACTTAAAATTATATGAATTTAATTTTTTGCTCAATATGGCTTTTTTCCGTTTATAACAGCAAATCAAAATTATAATTTTTTAATAATTTTTTTGTATTACTTTGGCTTCCATTTGCTAGAAAAATGCATGGTTTAAATGCAATTATATGTTTTCTTGTTAACATACATAAAATAATAATAATATTGTTATGAAAGAATATAATTGCACTTTCCGTCCCAATTTACTTGTCTGATTTCTCCTTAATTTAGCCCCAATTTAAGAGGTAAAGAGGACAAGTAATTTGGAACGGAGGGAGTATATTATTATTCATTACCAGAAGGCTATATGTGCCAGAAGAGTTGATGGCATTGACTCCCCAGGCAAAATACAAGCTTCAGAATGCTTGTAAAAACGTGGTGTGCACACCGAAAGGGTCAAAATAACATAAGAGGACACGTGCGATGATCGGTGCGTGAATTGGGGTAAAAGGGGAAAATAATATCATGATAGATATGATATGATTTTCAATTGGTTACATGTCAAACAGCTGAAACAATATTCAGCTATATAAACAATAACAATTTGCATAAACAGTAGAGTTTCAAATATGGTTTTTTCTAAGAAAGTTAAAGGTCCCCCGGCTCTATCCAAAAAATATATACTAGCATTGCACAAGAATCAGCGGCCAAAAACCCAGTATGAATGTTTTTACAATAGATGATCTCTTTAATACACAAGAATGTCGATAGGAGAGATGGAATTTCAGGTAAACAAAATATGTAAAAGCTTCCCAAAGATTTTTTTTCGGACATTACCTCTGATTATAAGCGTTAATCAAATGTTAACAAGTGTCGAGGAATATTTTTTACAAACATAAGAATTGATTTTGCAAAGAAATAAGGACAAAATGAATACATAGGAACCAAATATAAACATAAAATTATATTGACTGCACTAAAAACCACAAAAAAATGCATATCTATATGACAATATCAAAATGTAGGACTAAAATAAAAGTTAATGCAAAATAAGAAAAAACCTTACTGGATTTGTCTTTTTGCCCACAAAAACATGTTTTTATAACATTCCAACGACAACCGAATATCTAAAAACATACAAGTATATACGAAAGGGCATTACAAGTATTTCAGTTAAGCTTCAAACTACAAAAGGCTTTGTATTAAAATCACATAAAATGTTATCGACAATTGTTTACATAACACCACTGACTTACAATGTAATATTTCTACGACAAATAGTAACAGATGCAGTTACTTTAATAAAAATGAGATTATTAAACCGGTTAAAAAATATGTTGCAAAATACTTGACTAATTGTATAATGTAGACAGTGTGGATAGATATTTCGGTCAGGAATAGTATTTGACGTCCCCCAAAATGTGATCAAATGCCAAATTTAGTTCCCTGCAGAAATAATCAAGATGTCGAATCAGTCCAAAGATAGAAACAAGGGTTTAATACCCACGTCTAAAATTAGATACCAATGTTGAAGTGCACATGGGTATAATGCCCATTCCAAAAAAAACAAAAAAACCTGAAATTTAAATTGCCGGACAAAAAACTCGAAATAATGCATTTGGTCGATTGTAACCTTTGTATACTCTTGTTTTGCTTTATACGACATAAAAAAACGTGAATAACATCTCTCGGTTTTGCCTTTTACTACTTTACCCTCTTTGATGCCTAATTTTGTTTGCTTGTTTATTTGCTTTAAACATACTACGTATCCACTCCGTTTACAGTTATGCAGGAAATAGAATTATAGCTACTGAGCCATGACTAAAGTCTTTTTCTGCTACAGTCCATAATAAACAGCCGACTCATCTGTGTGTATTGGGGCCCTGTCTGAGACCTCTAAAAAACGACTAAGAGTAATGTAGCCTTAGTTTTTATTGACTAGCGAGCATATCTGAAGTTTTGGCGTATGATTGGTATTCATTGACATACCCCCAATACTTGCGCTACAGATTTTTAAATCGTATGCGACACCACATGCAGTAAAGCGATAGTTTTAAAATTTACTATTAATGCTCACAAAGTCTAATTTAAAGGTTGAACTTTTAGCTGTTTTACTTTTTTCCTAGCGGGTTACTTACACAGGTATACAACGGTACGTAAATAACGCTAAGATTAATGCTTTTCATACCTTAAAAGTACAATAACAAGCACTTTATACGCGTCATCAGATAACTTGTGCATTCACACCAACTATTTTGTCAAACAGCTATAGGTGTAAAGGAGTAGGCGCACTGGCTATTAATACAGCGCTAGCTAAAACAATTGTGCTGTGTTTCAAAGCCAGCGATTGTAACGGCAAACCAGTGGCATTGTATATACGACGGCCGCTTTAGAATCTTATCTTTGCTTCAGCAAAAGCCTAGTATTTGTTTGGTGGACGTAGTGTCGCGTTCGCGCATGAAAGAGTACTACATCGAAAGGTATACAAAATTTAGTTGTAATGTACGCGCCAAAAATGTTTCGTTTATTTGTTATTTCCGAAATGGATAATAAAATAGACAAGAAAATTTTAATAATTACTGTGTTGTTATAATTACTATTTATTACTTTTTATTGCCTCTATTGGCGTTTTGATTCTTTGTTTTTATGCAGCGACTAAACTCGAAAAATATCAGGCAAAGTGGTATTTCTAACTTTGCATAAATATATTTAGATCATACTATGTATATTTACCACAATTTTTTTCATGCTTAAAAACTAAAAACCAGTCCTTAATGTTTGCTTTTTTATTCATGGTTTTTTGATTATTTCTACGTTTTACAACTAAATTGATTTTTCCTAATTAAACCCTAGCCCGTACCATTTCCCTTACTCTTAAAAACGTGTATTTGCGTTTCAAGTAAATAGTATAGTGTAGTACGTGTATATGTTGTCATCTTTTAAAACCTGTTTTCTTGTGTTTTTTCTATGTTTTCGGTACCCGAAGGACATATTTGCGATATAAAGATGGTTTAGGGTTTATTGTCTGGCAATAATATATGTATAACTTTTTTTTTTTTTTTGTGTTGCTTGCGTGCTTTGTGGTAGCTGTTTGCGCATTGAGTAGCATTGTTTATAAAAAATTGTTTATATCCGTTTTCGTAGGTTTTTTGTTTTTTTATGGTTTATATTTATTTTTGTTTTTTTTAATAGGTTTTTTTTTGTTTTACTTTTTTTGGTCAAGGGTTAAATCCTCCCCCTTTGATCATATGCAAAAACAACAAATTCCCTCCGGGGGTTGTTTCATAAGTCAAAACCCCTGGTGAATGCATCAAGGGTTGAATCTCCACTGTCGGGGGGGGGGGGGGGGGGTGGCATAAAATCTGTAATTTTAGACTATATATGTTGAAATAAATAAAATTTGCTTAGAAAATATATGGCAACTAGGTATGATCATAATAGAAACTAAAAGAAAACTATGAAATTTTGGATCAATATTATGGTCATACCATAATCGGGATTTTCTTCATATATTTTTGACATACAGTTCTGCTATATATTTTTAATGTGAGTTTTTTTTGGTATATCTAAGCTGCTTCTTGTTAGAATATAGGTTTATCTGACAGCCTAATCTATTTCTAACTGTGGTCTTCGTGAGCGGGAGGAGTAACTGGGGTATTTTACGCCGGGCGTACTTAGTAAAAAGGCACACTTGTTGTTTTTATACAGAAACAGTAATAAAATAAAAAAAAGCTATATTTGCTTTATACTTATAATATATTAAATATTTTAGCAGGTGCAAAGAGTATATTTTTAAAGGGTTTTTATTGCACTGTCCCTTCATGATGGTTTATTTTGACGGGCAAACTGCGTGCGGCCATAAAAATTTTTAAAGTCTATTTTGTATGTTTGGAGACACACTTATAGGTTTTTATTTTTTTTAAATGTTTTTTTACTATAAATTTTTATTTAAAGATATTACAAAGTACTATAAAAGAGAACTGTAACTGATAAATATCGTCAAAAAATATTTACATCGCCCCAAAACATACATGACTACTTATAAAAAATATATTTGTAATTTTTTATGACAGATTAGTAACAGTATGCGAAAAACATGATAAGAAAATAAACATTGCTTAAAATGTTTTTATGGTATAAGTCTGTTTTTATTGCTGAGAGTGAACTTCTAGGTTGATTGTTGTAGACAAAATTCTACCGTTAAACCAATACAAGCAAAAAAATTGCCTTTGCGGCATGAAAAAATGTAAAATGCAAAGAAAAATAGTGTAAAAACTGGCGTTTGGTATTTGACAGGTTTATAATTATAACGTAAAAACTAAGAAACACGGTAAAAAAGCACCGTAAGAGATATCTTTATAGATAAAAGCAATTTTTTTAGTTTGCGCGGTTACGTGATACCATTTTGCTGTAAATTATACCAAAAAACTATACTTTTTTGATTTTGCATAACAAACATAAAAAATAGAATGTTGTAAGTAAATACGAATACAAAACATTGTTTTCTGTAAGTCAAAAAGCTGTATTTATACGTCGTTTAAAGTTTTATTTAACGGGCGTCCCATACAAGACAAACTCATTTTTGCACTCTATTTTTGTTTTAAACTTGAGAATTAATTTTTCGAAACGTTATTACAATTAATTATTTTGTTACATAAAAAAACAAAAAAAACAAAAAGTTTACGGCCCCAAAAAAAATTCTCGAGACCCATATAAAGTTGCGGCACATGGTTCAAGCCAAGCAGCTGTATATGGAAGTGACCAACGGGCAAAAACAAATAAAATAGTATTGCATTACATGTACAAGCAATGTTAGATCACGGATTTTTTTTTCATATGTCAATTTAGACAATTTTTTTTCATTGATATAAAAACTGGTACAAAAAATGCTAGCAAAAGAGAAAACAACAAAATAAACAATTTCCAACAACTGCAGCTAAATTTTGTAGCTAATAAGTAGCGCCAATGGTAAAAATATTTGCTGTTGGCATGTTTTTTTATATTTGTTCCAACTTTCGAAGCTATCAGATTTTTAAGGTGCTGCATTGTAATATTAATAATTGATCTCGTATAAATTTTTCTTTGTATGGTAGAGTGCTGAATACTTTTATACATATAGAAATACTTCCTCAATCTTTGCATCTTTACACGTTTATTATTTGTGGTTCTAGATTTTTTCTTTGGCAATCTAAGTGTATATTTATATAATTAAACTGCCCTTAATGCATCTGTAGTGCGGTGTATACTCACAATCTAACTGTAAGATTTAGTTTGTTGGTATTTTTGATTTAAATTTTGGAATTTTCCGATTTTTTTTATTTAGATTAATTAGAACAAACCAATATAGTAAAATTTATAATAACCTTATATATTTTTTTATATACATATACAAAACCTTTTCTTTTGCAATTAATATCAAATCTTAATTGCATCAATCTGTATGCATTTTTAAATAAAACATATTTATCGATTCTTTTTTTTTTGTTTTTCAAAGGTTGATACTGTGTAAATTTTGGTTAATAAAAAAGCATATCTGCCTAGTCGCAGTATACATACAACGAACATAACATAAAAACTTTTTTTTTGACTATGGGGCTTTAAAAAATATACTTTCGGCCCGCCTCTTTCCTACGGAGGCCCTAAAATTAATTAGGATGAATTCTCTGTATGTTGTACTCTTATATAAGTGAATTAGGACAAAAACAATATATAAATGGTAAAAACTACAATATATTACTAAAAGTCTAAATTTAAGCTACACCAATACATTAATGTTTTTAGTCTTACTTCCGCGGCTTCGACACAAGTACGAACAAATTATTCTTAAGTTTTCTTTTCAGTTTTTGCAATACCGGCTACAATGGCCAACAAAACCAAACCCATAAGTTTACACCTTACAAAATAGCCTTACAATATATGCCACTATCGTGTAAAAGTGTTCACACAGTGTCCCATACTGTTCATTAGAGTTTATAAAATTTTGTGAAAAGACTTCTCAAAGGTAAAAAAAATCGCAAAAAAAATAGATCCCGGAATGTTGTTTATATGTAAAAAGGCTGCGTGCATTTTTTTTGCTATTTTATGGCGTCGATAATGTTGGTTCGTATCATCAGCCTTGTAATAACTGTAAAAGTAATATTTTACCAGTTTTTTTTGTCTTTCAACATGTAACCGAACCTGCGCAAGCAGTTAACAACCCCAACTCAATGCACCTTATGTTTATAATTGTGTCAAAACCTGCAACACTGCGTAAAGGCGATTTAAGGGCTCATGACGCATACTTGTATACCACTAAAATAGCTGAATCGATAGTAAAATATACTCTATTTAAATTAAATTAAAATGACACAATTAGGCTGCAAAATCATTTAGTTTTATATTTACGAAGCCAATATTTTATTTGTATGTAATGGAATAGATTGTAGTAAAATACCTTGTCCTACGAAAAAATAATTAAATAAACTGGAGATACACTGCTACAATAATAAAAATGGTATTAAAAAGCTTTTTGTTAAGACATATACACATTAAACGTGTGTTTATACACAAGTTATTCATTTTACAGATACTTTGACATATTAGTTAATAAATTGTTACTGTTTAAATAGTCTTTGCGATGAAAAGCTAAAAATATACTATTAGTTAAACGAGACTGTTTTTGGCTATATAAAAATTACTTGAACACTACTATGATGTATTTTTTGTCTAGATAAATTGTAAAGCGCAATCTGGCGGAATTGTTTTAGGAAAAAAAAAACATGATTTTTTTTTAATAGGGGGATATTTTGATTGCACAAAAATAAACCAAAAAGTGTTTTGTATAATTTAATAAACCATATTTAGAATATTTTTGTTTAAAAAGTACCATTCATGTATAAATACTCCGCGGGCATCTTTATGTTATCGCATTTCCTTTTTTAATTGTTGTTTCTGCATAAGTTTGTTTTTACTGCGTAATTATGTAGAAAAAAGAATCGATAGCGTAAAAAAATGTGGTTTACGACCTTATCGTGCAAAAACACAAAAAAACACTTGCGAAGAAAAAATAAATAAACAGTTATGGAACAAAAAATCTACAATAAGTATTTCTATAGATATATAATTGTTTTATCAATGATTTTTGATTGTTTACAAGTAGTTGAAAAATATTTATCTGTAGATTGTACTATTTTTTTGTTTTTATTGTACACATTAACTTTTAATTTATAAGAATATTTTCGCATAAAAAAAGTCTAAAAAAACTGATATTTTCTAATACGGGATCCTGAAAACCCGTTTTATTTCCCGGTATGATTTTTTTTGGTTTTTATGGTCGAACCCCGGATTGTTTACTCTACTTCTAATCTGTTATTCTAATTTGATGATTATTTTGGTATATTGTTTTGCCTTGTAAACTAAATTTTCACCCCATAATGACAATCCCGAATGTAGAAAAATATACAATTGCATTGAAAGAAAAAATGGTAAATAGTGGAAATGCGGTATACGTTAACTATGCAACTATTTAGGCATTTAAAAGGAATACACGTATTTAGAATCACATGCAGTTTCTTTTAAAAGCTTGGAAATTAGAAATGTATGATTTTAAATCCGGTGAGAGATAACTAAAACATTATTAAGAGAGTAATTGTTTAAATATATGTTTTCGGGTATATATTTTTTTTTACAACACGTCAACTGGATTTTGTTACACGTTACGCAATATAATAACACAAAATATTTTTAACAAAATTTGCAACTTAAAATCCACATAAATAACTATAAGATTTAAAGTATAATAAATTTAAAAAGAAAAATATAAATTATAGCAAGAAGTGCCATATATATTCATTATAGGCGGGAAATACAAAAATAAAGCCCGTCATTACTTCCATACCATATCGGTATCCCTGATAATGGCCATATCATGGGAGAAGATTGTTTGCACTCTACAAAATGTAAATTATCTGTAAAAAGATAATTTTAAATCAAAAGTTTTGTAAAAAAGTATGTAATAGTTCTCTAGTAAAACTTATGTGAATTAATGCGTCAAGTTTATCGCAACTCTTGGCGAGAAAAAGACGTATTTTTGCGTTTTAAAAAAAAATTGTGCACTAACTATTTTTTTCAAGTATTTTTTGCAAGTTTTTTTCGATTTTTACAATTTTTGTGATTTTTTTTACAAAAAATCAATTTCTTAAAAAGGCATTTCAAATTTGGCAAGTCAAAAAATAGCATTACAGTTATTTTGTAAAAAAATAAATGATACATTTAAGACTGTAGCAATGTAAATTTTATACTTACGTTTTTCCTTTTATATTTTTTTCATGACGCATATATGCTTCATTTGACGAAAAAAACAAAAAAGGATTTTTTTCATGGTAAGAGTTAATAAAACCTATCAGTAACTTTTTTTACTGTGTTAATATGCATATTTTTTACACCGAAAACATGGAAAAGCAATGACATTGCATTCTAATCTTTTATATAAATCCTTTAAGGCGAAGATTTATAAGTAAAAATTATTCGTACAATAGTGAAAAAATGAACTAAAATATGATATTTTGTTTTGGTCATAGAAAATTTGCAATTTAATGGCGTTATATACAATAGCGTATATGTTATTGGCATATTGTATGGCAATATATCACCGTGAATATTATTTTAGCGACGCTACGGGATCAAATCCAAAGTAAAATTTGTCGATGCGGATTTTATTAACTGCCTGTATAGAGTTTTTCGGCTTGTTTGTAATTGCATGGGCGCTGATTTAATAATACATTTAAACTATTTGCTGTTCTTTGCTTTTAAGCGTAATACGTAAACCTTTTTTGTGTTTTATAAGATAATATTTTAACACGTAAATATGTATATTTTGATTGCTTGCATACTTATATCTTTAGTAGTCTTACAAGAGCCATATAATTCATTTCTACAAATTCTTGTGAAATCATGGATTTTTTAATTTTAATTTTTTTATAATAGAAAAAATTGAATAAATATCTTAATAAGAACAGCCCTTTAATATATCAAAAGGCATCAGTATGTTTATGCGAATTATAATGTAAAAATTCAATGCAGTTTGGTAAAAGAATTGCATAACAAAAAAATAAAAACCATATTGGTATCTTATATCAATTATAAAATATAAATTTACTACCTGCATTTTGTAAAACCCACTGTGGGGTTGTGTAGTCGTTGTTTCCTTTTTAACGTGTAACTTGCAATACATAGTTTAGTTTTATTTGTGTTATTGCTCTGATATATTGTGCCACAAAACGGATTTTTTAAATCATTCTCTGGGTGGTTGCTACAAAATTTAAGGTGTAAAAATCACTTTCTGAATGTAATATGCATACTGTTATATTAAACCATCATGCTTATTCATATTTCTTTTATTATCTTTAAATTTATATAAACATGTCTCGGTTCCTAAAAAGAGTCGTAAGTATTGTAATTGATACCAAATTAATATTTTATTCGAGTAGTTAGGCCCACATCTAGCATAATAAAGGTTAATGTGGCTATTCTTTCTAAAAATGTAGATAAAATCAATAAATGAAACAAATTCATGTACTTGTTATAGATGTACTTTTAGTAAATAATTGTAAAGCATTTTACTTTTATATCTGTAATAAAGTTTTTTTTTTTTAATTTTTGTAGCACTACTTATATAATTGTCGCCTGCGAGTATTTTTATGTAACACTAATAAAGCGTGCGATGTGTTTTTTTTTCAATTTTCGTGTATAAAATTATGAATATATTTGATGTGAAGTAAATATATTTATGTCTTTTAACTAGGGCTACGCCGGACTGGAATACCGGGTCCGGGTGCTTTTTTTCCGGTCCGGATCCTGCTCATTTTTTGCATTACGGGTCCGGCCGGACCGGAAAAGCCGGAAAAAGCCGGAAATTCCGGTTTCCGGGTTTTTTAGTTTAACAAACATTGTCAGATAAATTGCATTAATGAAGAAATAAATAAAATCATGTAAAACTAAAAAAAAAATTTTAGAATTTTCATACGTTGGAAGTAGTTTTTCAACTTTTTTTATAGTTTTTTGTACAACTACAAAGTATTGACGCGGTATATTGCTACGGCATTGATTCTCGTATCGTATTCTGATTAACAAGTTTTATTTTAGTCGGTAGAATTTTTTTACGTTTTTGTTATAAAGCAACATCGAAAAACACCACTATTTTTCTTGTTCTATACAAAAAAAAATGCAAAAAATCGAACAAGATGCAAAAGAAGCAAAAAAAGAGAGAATCGTATCTAAATTACAAATAAATTTTTTTTTGCAAATTAAAAGCGTACAAATACGGCAAATGTGTTAGTAGTACTACCAGAAAAATCATATAAACTTACAAACAATAAATACTCTACATTTATATCAGCAGTTTTATAGCACTTTTTAAGAAATATTTCTTTTGATATTGATCGATTTATTGTCGAGTACGAGTAATTCTTGTGTTTTTTTTTTAGATTATGTGCGTAAATATACAAGCTCTCTACAAAAAAACATTTTTAATATGTGTAAACTGTTTTTTATTGTATTTTGCGGGTCTACGAGTAATCCTAGTTACACAGATTAAATTTTTAATCTACAAAAAGGCTATTTTATTTTACAAAATATGTAATTTTACTGTATTTTTGTAAATGACATCGACAAAATTGTTTTATTGCAGCAGTTGTTGATTTGCCTATGTTAACCATTAAGCCCTTTTGTTATTCATCTTCTTGTGTCTTTTACCATACAGCAAATAGGCAAAAACGGCACATTTAACACTTTTTTATGCGTAAAACGTATATTGAAAAAGCTTTTTTTATTGCGTAATTTATATAACTTGCTCTTGCACTTTGCTTAAGTTTTTTATTTGTTGAAAAACGATTCCCTCGTTTCTAAAAAATTTTTTTATAAAAAAAAATGGAAATCTTTAGTTAGTTGTAATGTGGTGGCTTTTCTAGAGCAGAAAAGAGAATATTAATTATTTTTATTTTTTATTAGTGCGCTATTAATGGGTTTTTTCATATGACGCACTCGATTTTTAGTGTAACAAATGATGCTGGTACATGTGCAAAATTATTACCATTCCCCCTAAGATTACGGTTTGGCGTGCATCTAATACATTAATAGCCGTAAAAATATATAGTGTATGACCTTTCTTTATTTAAAACTATTTTTATAGACGTAAAAAAACGTAAAAAATCAGCAAATTGAAAAAAAAACGGCTGCGACTTTTCCGGACACTAAATATCATGCTTATTGTGCAAAAAATGTGCTTAACAAGCATATCACAACAGAATTGAACAACTTGCAGATGCGCCTCAGGCTTATCTTATGTTTAAAAACATATACAACCATATTTAAGTGTAATATACCAAAGATAAGCATCGTAATTGATTTTTGTGTTGCAAGATATATATAAATAGTAATGCGTACTGTTTCTTACATTGCTTTTTATCTGTTAGTGGTAGAATAGTTATTTTTTATTACATCATGTACATATTATTTTTAAATCTAAACAATTTAAAAAAATAGGTAACGGGTTCACAAAAATAAATATTTACATGCAATGTGGATATTAATTGATCTTGCATAGTTATCTATAAATTATTTTAGCTTAATTACTTTTATTCTTTTTTTTAACGTTAAAATGCTACTTCGTTAGTAAAGTAACATATGAATTTACATAGATAATATCTAGAAACATTCTGAAGCACTATACAGACGTTCGATAATCTAAATCTAATATATCAAACTCTTTTAAAAACAATGCAAAAAAATACTCGTTATTAATATTGCGATAAAAATATAAAGTTTGCAACGCTACTAATTTGTAAATTTAATCGACTTGATTGCCAATAAACAAACATACAGTCTGCAGTACCTAATAGCTTATAGCTCGAACTTACTTACAAAAAGTCACATACTGTGTAAAAAAAGCTATACGGTCTATAATACCCTTTTTTTGACGCCCACAGTTTTTTGGATTTCTGACATGCCGGTACACACACCATTAATACAAAAGAAATAGTTGTATCGATTGATTTATTTATGATAGCAAAAACTCACAAAGCAGAAGCTTTAGATTACACGCATCTATAAGACTTGCCGTCAATACAATCTAGATTAAATCCCATATTTTTTTTAGTAAAAACTTACTTTTACAGCGTTGACAGAAAACATTTTACCTGTTAACGCTTGTCGAATTGCAACTACAAAAACGTTTATTATGGCAATTAACTGCTCATTTAACAAAAAGAATCATTTTTTAATTATTTGTTTATTTGTAAAAGATAGAAAATATTCCTTTTGTGTATCATTAAATATCTATTGTTTAAAGCTGTCTTATCTTTAATGCGTTTTAAAAAAATTCCGACATAAAAACTGATAGGCGTAACTTTTTTTATATTTGACGCCTTTTTAAATTTATCGAAAATCTATTATATATAAAAACCGATGCCGGAACCGGAAAAGCCGGAAATACCGAAAAAAAC
>JAQFYM010002223.1:0-25236 GCA_034694785.1 Agrenia bidenticulata | reverse complement strand
TTGGACCGAACTAGCGATAATTTGCAATATTCAAGAAATTGGTTGTTTTAGTGACCCGTGGTGGTCACCCCTAGGGGGAAAATATGAAATTGCATGTAATTCACGAAATTTGGAGTCGGGCTCAGTGAAGTTGTACAGGGAAGTTTTTTAAATACCAAATTTAATAAATACATTCGGGAGAGTTATGATATAATTAATGATGGTCAATACGCTTATACTACTCTATATAATCAACGATATGCTGCCGCTGCTGCAATTAATAAGAAAAAACAGCCCTACCAAATGTCAATGGTTGTCAGCTCTTTCCTGGACAAACAGTTCATGGAAAGACACTTTATGGACAAATCGAACTTGGTGGAATAGGCAGTTAATGGAAAGACACTTTATGGACAAATGACGATGATGGACATTTGAAGTTAATAGACAGTCAGTTCGTGGACAATTTTATTAGTCAATTGAGTCTTGTTTTGCTTACATACATTGACGCTTTCTTGTAGTTTTTAGCCCGTTCGATGGGCTTATATGATCACCAATGTCCGTCCGTTGTCCCGATAACTCTCGATAGGGTTGACCTAGGATGCTGAAATTTTGTACACACCACCGCATGCCGAAATCAGGAATCGAGTTCGTAGATGAGCAATATCGGTCCAAAGATTGACCCGTGGGGGTCAAATGACCGTAGGGTTTAAAGTTACGAAATTTTGCAAACTGGTACGTTAGATAATACTTTGTGCTAATAATTGAATTTGCAACTCATGAATCAAATGAATGACCCGTCGGGTGGGGGTCAATCATAGTGGGTTTTCTTAACATGGACCTACAGGTAAAAATTTGAAAAAAAAATGGTAAAAAAAACAGTTTAAAATTTGGTATGCAGGTACCTGAATGCAAAATATAAGGTATTATCGTATATTTTTCAAATCGCATGAAACGAATGACCTGTGGGGGCTCTCCTTGTTTTTACTACTGAGTCCATATAGGACACCACAATTTTCATGTCTCCCTTCACTCATGATGATTAAGGGACTGGTAGTCAATAGCCAATAATAGATCATGACAATTTTACTTGGAAGATGTATGCAAATTGTAAAAGGCTATAATTTATGCGAAAATATAAACATTTGTCTACATATGTCTATGAACTGTCTGTTGTCCATGATGAGTCAGAGAACCTGATTTCCATAAAGTTAAATGTCCATTAACTGCCTATTCCGTAAAGTGTCTTTCCATGAACTGTTTTTCCACGAAAGCGCATGGAATCAATGTCAATAGGTACATTTAATTGGGTAATAAAATCAGTTTATTATTACAGTTCCATTTTATAAGATTTTATTCAACTATGTTAATTTGACATTTATAAATCATACAATATACTTACAATAAAGGAACTATGGAAAGTACGTCCATCGAAGGTACGATTTAAAATAATTTTAGACAAAGAATAAAAGTAGACAAATAAGCACCTTGGAAAAATAAGAAATTTAAGTCCATAACTGCCACATGATATCGCAAGCGTGAAATAGATAAAACTTGGCTCAGTTAATTTATTAAGGAGAAACTCCAACCAATATATGATTTTTTGGGGATGAAGTCTTAGCCATTTTTGCTAAATAAACTTTATACCCATTCTCTTGGGCATTAAGGCATCTATCAGTATCAATAAGCCGCATACAGAGCTTTCCCTGATGTGTTTTTTCATTTTTCTCATCATGAGTCTGGTCAGAAGCATGGGCCAGAATGAAATAATGTCTTAAAGAAATGTTACTCCCCTTGAAAGTAAGACTCGCCGGGTAATGAAGCATATGATTAGGTTGAATGGCCCCATAACAGCAGGGAGAGCATACAAAAGAGGCATTTGCCGCAATACATTTACTGAGAACTAGATCAGTAGCAGTCCCACAGGCATGGAGGGCCACTCCGATCTCGAAATGACCATCAAAATAATCCAAATTGCACTGGTACATTGTAACATTAGTAAGCCCAAGTTGTTCAGCTCTTTCTCGACCACGTCTTAAGGACTCTTCCTTATTCTCTACCAAAATTATCTGACATTTAGGAAGAAGCCAAGCAAGCAAAATACCAACATGACCACCCCCAGAACAGAAGTCTACGATTCGCAGGGGAATAGATCTACTATCACTAGTATTGTGTTTGACTTTCTCCTCAACAACTTTCATCACCTCAACCGCCATACTGGACAACTGTTGACATTTCCTCTCTCGCCTTTCTTCCGGCAATCGACCTCCTTCTGGATGAGCTAGCACAGGTATTTCATTCCAATTCAAATCCGAAGTAACTTCGTAAACTTTAAAAGCTAATATACCAGAAGATAAAAATAAGCTCAAAGCTTCTTCTACATCATTCTGCTTAGTGAACAGTCTTAATTTGGGATTATATCTAGAAGGATCGCTTTTATACAAACTTTTTTCAGGAAGCACTGGAATCTTCCAGACAACGGGCATAGGCCCACAAGCTTCCGTATTTTTACTGCGAAGCCTTTCAAAAGACTTTCCTTGGTGATTTAATATGCTAGATTCAAGTCGGATCGAATTGGAGTGACTTAGATTAAATAACACATCCAATTTCTCACACCAGATCAGAGTTTTCGGAAGGTTTTGCTGGAAGACGGCTTCTCCATAAATACTCAAGAGGAGATAAACGCAAGGAAATAGTATTAAATCTGAAAGTAGCATGTGAGGACCTTCCGCATACTCATGCTCTAGTAGCTCAGCATAGATTTGTTTATTCCCGTTACTACCTTCAGGTAGTTTCTCTTCGGATTTAATATTTTTCAGCTTCGATTGAGTTTCCTTCCGGATGTTGTGTACTCTAACAGGCTTACTTAAGTGGTGTTCAAATCGCACCAAGTCCTCTGGAATTTCGTCTTCTAATTTCATACTTGAATTATTTTCATGGGTCGAAGCCACGAGTGGACATGATAAGTTTTCTGTTGCTTGGTTTAAAGTTTTAATTATGTCTACCTCACAGAACTTAGTCCATACTGAAACTTCAGCACAAGCTTGGAGGCACCCACCTCGAAAACCGAGCAGTTGCTTTAAGATATCGGATTTGATTTTGAAAGCATTACTTCCCAATTCTGGTTCATGTATCAACTGGATTTCTATTTTCATAACTACAAACTTCAGAAGGAATCTCAAGACTGAACTAAGACCACAAATTACAAGACACTTCTCTGAAATGTACACGGAAGGATGTTTACAGAGCTGAACATCCGGATCATCTTGATTCAATCTCAGTTCAATTCTATCTTTCTTGTCTGAGTTCACTTTATCTAACGACAACAGCAATTTTGCTTGTGTAAATAAGCGTTCACTACTGTACCTAATATACGCTCTGGATTCACCCTCATCGCTTATTAACAAATGGTTAAATTTTGAGCATAACTGATTTTGCGTAGTAAGATCTTTCTCCCTGTTCTGAAATACGGAACTACTTTTAAAATCATTTGCTGGTGGCATTATACAAAGTTCGATCCAATCTTCTAAACCATAAGTTTCAAAAATCCAAAGTGCAATGGCATTCTCAGGACTGGCGTAACATATCCCTTTGTCAAGCTGTATCTTTTTTGCATCTATCCTTAGTTTGGGTTTGTTCTGAATATCTTCGAAATACTTTCTCGTCTCTTCATCAAACTCTTTTTTTGCGATCTTATTGTTCCTTTTCCTAGTTCCCAGCCTCTCAGATTTGGTCGCCATTTTTCCAGGGTAGCAATTAGTGAGGTCGAATATTTATTTTTCTCCAGTACTCCAATCATTTGCAACGAAGCATATCTAAAAAAACAATCGGAATAGACTAGTGCATTTAATTTCAAACAATAAATATTAAGTATGTCCAAAGTACAAACCCTCAGTGTCCAGCAGCAAGCCTTCGTTCAATCTGTTTTATCGTTTGTCTTTCAAGTTGACTAGAGCGAAACTTTACAAATCCTACGGAAAGAACTGTCGAAAGAAGCATCAGACTTTCAAAAACCCAGAATCGTCTTCGTTCGGCATTCGTTACAGTTGAGCAACTACACAAAAACAAAGTTCTGATTATTTAATTGTCTAAATTATGATCCAAATGTATCCAAAGAATTCAAAATGCATTATTCAACTTGTATTGAATAAAGTTACCCTTTCGTATTCAGGCAGTTTATATTCTTAAAAAACCAAAACATATAATCATCTCAATATTCTCAACTTACCTTCTATAAATTTTGCCAAATACATCACACTCTATCACTTCTTTTAAACCAGTCTCTTCACAAACTGATGGAGTCCTACTATTAATCTCAAACTCTAAAAAAATAGCGGTTACAAAATTTCAAATACCTATTTTCCATCGATAATTATTTAATTTGATAAAAAATCCATGTCCATAGCTTACTAGTGCAAGGCGAACAATTCTGCGTTATCTTGAAATTTTCCGTTAACCAACATAGATTGCTATCTTTGCCAGAGGATTTAAACATCCCAGACGAAGGTGAAACTGAGCTAGATTTTGATTTTGAATTTCCATCTGCCACATATGAATTTAATATCGGTCCACCTGATCAGATAAAATTAAAACGTTGAACGTTAAATATTGGAATGGAAAGGGCAACTAATAATTGGGCATTAAATATATTTGTCAGCATGTTCTTACTTCGATTACTAGGATATGGAGTTGGTGAGAAGTTCTTTCCAGAAGTTAATTTCTCCTCTAGAATAAGAACAAGGACTGTTAATCTATACAAACAAAAGCCCAGAATTAGTTCCCATCATTTGATTAAATCGTGAATCACTTTATAATTTTTTTCTTACACTCCAAGAGCAACGATGGAGATAACCATTCGTCTTTTAGTGCAAAGCTCGATCATTATAACTTTCAAGGAGGCATCGTTAAACCTGCATCCTTTCTGCTTTAGAACGATACTTGCAGGGTTCCCCTCTAGATAGTAGATGCTCCTTTGCCACTAATTGCCACCTTCACTATCAGTCTTCTGGATTCTGTAATAAACATTGATAAATCTATAATTTAAGTTTAATTGTTGACTAATGTACATATAATATTTTAATTACGTATCAAGTAAAAAGTTGATTTCACGTTCACCGTTTATTTATACAAATTAATTTTAGTCGTTAAAGTAGTTAGCACTGACCTATATAATTGTCTCCAGACACCAGACAGAAGTTTCCTGCAGATTGATCTTTAATTTTGGCACAGATGTAATCCAAGTCAATCACTGCTCATCTTTTTTCTCATCATTATAGCAAAGGTCAATGATTTATCTAGAGATCGTTGCAAATTCTGAATTTAGTTTTGAACAAATTATTTCGTTAGATTCGTTACACACCGAATTGTTTTTTGTCATAGTCATATGGAATACAATTCAAACCCGAATGACACAAAACCAATATCTTTCTAATTCTAAGTCGTATAAACTTTCCGCGAACTTGTTCATGTGCTTTCCAAGTTTGACAAGCCCGGGACAATTATATCAGATTGCACTTGTGTGAATTGTGATTGAGCGAGTGCCGAAGGGTCTGTTTTTGTGTTAAAATCTGAATTGTGAATTTTGTGTAAGTTCAATGTAATGTACGTGGTGGGTGGAAATAATCTAATAGCCACGGTTTTTTGTAAGTTAACATTTTAATTTTATTTCATTCTTTTAGTTCTCATTTCAGGTCATTTTTAATATCGTCTCATCGATCGTATTTTGTAAGTTTTACTGAAACCAACCAATTAACTAATGTCTACCTCGATTTCTTGGTGCATGATTCTGACTCGTACTTACTTGGCTAGAAGAACTCGAAATTCGAAGCTCGTGAAAAGTGTATGGTTTGTACATTGAACTACGGTTTGTATTTGATTTTAGTTCACAGAGTCATCAGTTCACAGTTGTTAGTTAATGATAAAACATTGGTTATAATCGTAATATTCTAATGATTTATTTGCTATATTTGATATTATTATAGTAGTTGTTTAATTTTATTGTGTATTGTGTAGACAAAAGTACACAGATTTAAAGTAGGTTAATTCAAACAGTGAATGGTATTAAAAATTAATCAATACAAGCCACAAGCGCCACAGGCGAATTAAAATATAGCATATGCAAATACAACAATGGTAACATTCTAAGAAAATAATATTTTAGAATAGGTAGGACAACTTTGATTAGTTTGATTACTCATATTTCATTGTTCAGATGTTCAGTACAATTATCCAGGTCCTATTGTTTTTGTTGCCATTGATTTGATTACATGCGATAAGCAATCGAAATATTTTGAATTTTTTTAAGCCTAAAAACTGAAGTAACGAAGTTCTTTTATTTTTCTTAGTTCATTTCTCAAGAAATTCAAGAACCGCAGCAATCTCTGCGTAAAACCGGCGTGTTTTTGGTGTTCATGAAATTGGGACGAATTGGACGAAAATAGCGGGCAGATCACATTCACATCAACTACCGAATAATGAACCGAGAAAACTGAGAGACGTCAAATCGGCAATGCGAGTATGGAGTAGTATCGTAGAAGTGTAGGGAGGTGGCCGATCGATAAATCCGAGTACCGTGTTGTTCGTTGTCTAGGGATTTCTCCGGCACTCGAAAATCAACTCTGACTTTTCCCAAGTTCCTATTAGCACGAGTGAGCACTAGTTTTGTGCTAGGGCGTTAACCATTCTTCACTTTCCCTGAAACGTACGAATTGCAAATTTCAAAAATAAAATTTGAATTGAAATGGGGTCCCTATTTCGCAGTGAAGAGATGGCCTTGTGCCAACTCTTCCTGCAAAGCGAAGCAGCGTATGCATGTGTTTCTGAGCTCGGAGAAATTGGATTGGCACAGTTCCGAGATGTAAGTTTTTTTAAATTAATAATAACTTCAATTCCTATAATCTTCATTATAAATTCTTCGATTAAATATAAATACATATATAAATATAAATATAAAATAATAAAATCAATTATTTTGATCTATAGCTTAACCCAGATGTCAACGCTTTTCAGAGAAAATTTGTCAATGAAGTACGGCGTTGCGATGAAATGGAGAGAAAGTTGCGATACTTGGAGAAAGAAATTAAAAGAGATGGTATCCCTATCATGGATTCTGGGGAATTGATCGAAGCTCCTCAGCCAAGAGAAATGATTGATTTGGAGGTACGTGAGAACGGTCCATATCATTTATCAATTACTCAAACTCTCATTTTGCTACTAAACAGCCTGTGACCTGATTCGAACCAAACTATAAAATTGTTGATAAAAATATATTTTTCTAGGCTACTTTTGAAAAACTTGAGAATGAACTACGAGAAGTTAATCAAAACGCAGAGGCTCTCAAACGAAATTTCTTAGAGCTAACAGAATTGAAACATATTTTAAAGAAGACCCAAGTATTTTTCGACGAGGTTCGTTGTCGTTCCAAATTGCTATCGCTTAATGATATGTATTTTTGTATTTATTTATTTTATTTTTTATCTAACGGTTGGTTTTCTGAATTATTGTTTAACGCCCTAAATTTTATCCTCTTGATTTTTTTCTCTATGAACCGATACCGACGCTTTTGTTTGCCCCTGTTTGAATTGTATCGGTTTGATTGCTATTTGCTTCTGCCTGACCTGGAGGAACCTGTTATTCCTTTTGGCGGACGAAAAATGGACCTCTATCGGTTTTTTTCATTTCTTGCTCCACTCGTACATTAAATTGGATTCCTATTTTGTTACATTACTTCGAAAATGGCTTCAACTGGCTTGCTGTCTAAGTAGGTAGATTATGTTTACTGTCATAACTCATACTCGTACACGCAGATGGCTGATCCCAGTCGAGAAGATGAGCAAGCAAACCTTCTTGGGGATGAAGCACTTCGAGCCGGTGGTCAAGGGCTTAAATTGGGGTAAATTTACTTTGCTTCATATTATTTTTACTGATAAGTCACATACGCTAAACTCGCTTCATAATACTCTTTGTTGATGTGGTTTTAAATGAAAGGCTTCAAGCTCCACTTAATGGTTAAATAGCAAACCTTTTCATATTGGTTTATCTGGTGAATTGCTGATTTAAATATAGAGATTTCTGAGTTTTTGAGATCTAAACTTCTGCGTTATACTTACAACTTATGGACTTGACCTCTACAATGTGCAATTCTGTGCGTCAGAGCTAAATGCTAATATGAAAACTCTTTCTTTCAATTCTTCGTTTAGGGTTTGTTAATATTTAAGTTTTATCATTATTAGTAGTTTCTTTTGTTTTTAATATCAAGCGAGAAACGAGAGAAGTTGACGAGTCTCTCACCGCAAATCTAATTGAAGAAGCCGTTTATGATGCTCATCATATGATGGAGGTTGTTACGAAATCAGGACAACTAGGGTATTTTTAAAATTATACTTTCATAGATACACAATATTAAAAAGCCTTTCGCTTCTGATTCTCAAATCTCATGTAGGCTTCGAAATTATCGGAATAATTTAAATTATGTTTAAAGTTTAAATTGCTACTATCAGGAAAATGATTTGATAATAATCGCACGTGAGGGATTAAAAAGTTGTGATTTATGTATAAACTTTATAATTAATACCTATGGTTATGATTGCTACAGATTTGTTGCTGGAGTTATTTTGCGAGAAAGAATACCAGCGTTTGAAAGAATGCTTTGGAGAGCCTGTCGGGGAAATGTTTACCTTAGGCAAGCTGAAATTGACGACCCACTATGTGATCCAGCTTCAGTAAGTATTTACTGCTTGATAAATCTCTGCTAAAGTATAGATGAACCCAAAGGAAATTGATTTACTAACATTTTGTTTTAAGGGAGAGCAAGTGTACAAATCCGTGTTCATCATATTTTTTCAAGGAGAACAGTTAAAAACTAGAGTGAAAAAAATATGCGAGGGATTTAGGGCAACGTTGTATCCATGTCCAGAGACTCCTACTGACCGACGAGAAATGGCCGTTGGGGTTATGACACGCATTGAAGACCTGAATACGGTAAGTACCAGTTTGAGGGTAGTAATTTACATCCCTTTTCAATATTACAATACAATAAACCAGATTTCAAATCCAAGTGCTAAAACTATGAACTGAAGATGAAATTAATGCCGAATGTAAACTGTTTTACAATCAGCTTACAAACGGGCATTGACTAAGGTTATTTTCAACATTAAAATTTATATTTGCAGGTGCTGAATCAAACCCAAGATCATCGTCATCGTGTTCTAGTTGCTGCCGCAAAGAATATTAAAATATGGTTCACCAAAGTTCGGAAAATTAAAGCAATATATCATACTCTGAATCTCTTCAATTTAGATGTAACACAAAAGTGTCTGATTGCTGAGTGTTGGGTTCCTATGGTTGATATGGAGGCTATTCATCATGCATTGCGTAGAGGAACTGTAAGCTTGTAGATTTAAAACATTTTTGCCGAAGAAGTAACCTAAGAAGAAGCAATTAATTTAATTGACGAGTGCCTATTTAAAATTTTAGGAGCGGTCTGGAAGCTCTGTACCTCCAATATTAAACAGAATGGAAAGTAGAGAAACCCCACCAACATACTTTCGTTTAAACAAGTTCACCAAGGGTTTCCAAGCCTTGATCGACGCATATGGTGTAGCAACTTATCGTGAGGCTAACCCAGCCCCTTACGCAATTATAACATTTCCGTTTCTTTTCTCTGTTATGTTCGGTGACTTCGGACACGGTTTTATCATGACAATGTTTGCTCTCTGGATGGTGATGAATGAAAAACCTTTAATGAACAAGAAGTACAGTAGCGAAGTAAGTATACTTTTGTTATTATAGTTTATAGTTGATAGTTAAATAGAATCTGAAGCATGTTCGAAAATTTTCTTATTATGCCTTTAGATATGGACTATCTGTTTTTCTGGCCGCTACATAATAATTTTGATGGGATTCTTCTCAATGTACGCCGGGCTAATTTACAATGATTTCTTTTCCAAATCCCTTAATCTTTTCGGGTCACAATGGTTCGTTCCATATCACACGTATCAAATCCATAAAGAAAAGGAAATCATGTTGGATCCAAAAAACGCATTTTATGATACCTCTTACCCCATTGGATTGGATCCCGTGTGGCAGGTAAAACTTCAAAGATTTATTTCGTAGTTAGATAGATTAGGTAGCACTAGTACAAAGGTACTTCAAAATTCTTAAATTTCACGTATATTTTTAGGTGGCTGACAACAAAATTCAGTTTTTGAATGGATACAAAATGAAAGTCTCCATTATTATTGGAGTAATTCACATGCTCTTCGGAGTCATGGTCAGCTTGTGGAATCATATGTATTTCCGCAGACGGATGAACATATTTTGTGAATTCATCCCTCAGATAATCTTCATGTCATTTCTTTTCTTCTATCTGTGTTTGCTGGTGTTTCACAAATGGGTTGCATATTCCGCAATTGCAGGTAATTTCATTTCTATTACTTGTAGATTTATAGTAATGTTGAAACAAGTGTTTTATACTTTTTTCAAATACAGACCTTGATCCTCTTCTGAAGGCGGAAGGAGCACACTGTGCACCATCAATCCTAATTACATTTATCAACATGGTATTATTCAAATCTTCTATACCGTCCAACGGAGAAGAGTTGGATTGCTATCCTTACATGTATGGAGGCCAAGAAGGGTTTCAGAAATTTCTGGTGGTCATAGCGGTTCTTTGTGTTCCATGGATGCTGTGTGGGAAACCATACTTGATTCGAAAACAGCGAATGCTTCAAGCCAACAAGGTGCCAATTGAATTTTTTATGAAATAATCAATTTAGGATTGTTGATTTTTAAAGAAATGAAGTTCGCGGACACATTGCTTTCTCGAGTTTTTTTTGTATTTGTGTTTCTTATTAATACATTAAAAAAATATTTTTACATTTTCCAAACTATTTTTTTCTTCCTTTCAGATGAATAATGTCAATGCTGAAGGACTGATTGAAGAAGGTGATACTTCACAAATTCAACAACCTGAAGGAGGAGCTGTTACCGAACACGAAGAAGAGTTTGCTGATATATGTATACACCAAGCTATTCACACGATTGAGTATGTTTTAGGCTGTGTTTCCAACACTGCATCATACCTTCGGTTGTGGGCCCTCAGTTTAGCTCATGCACGTACGTTTATTTTACAACATGATACACTTCTATGATTATGAAGTTAAAACCTAAACGATCTAATTAATGTACCATCAACTTTGTTTAGAACTCTCCGAAGTACTCTGGAGTATGGTGATGAGAATTGGGTTAGCCCAGACATCGTGGTATGGAGGCATTGTTTTATGGGCAATTTTTGGCGCCTGGGCGATGCTGACCCTCTCCATACTTATCCTAATGGAAGGGTTATCCGCATTCCTTCATACTTTAAGATTGCACTGGTAAGTCATCCAGTACAGCCGTACGTACGTACGTTTAGTGTAGTTGTTACATGATATTTTTTACTAACAAATGTATCTAAATACAGGGTGGAGTTTCAAAACAAGTTTTACAGCGGATCAGGGTACGCTTTTATGCCGTTCTCATTTGAGATTATCTTAGAAGCCGCTCAGAACACCGAACTTGATTAATCAAATAAAATCAATCACCCAGTGTCGATGGATTGATGGTACAATACAATGCCATCAAAGTCATCATTCTTAGTAGAGGACAGTGAACTGTAGTATGGGCGTAGATAACTAACGGAAACAACTAATTAGGGTATTTAACCATCAGTAATTGGACAACTGTTCTGTAATCTCGATTCAATACTTTTAGAAACATATGATGATGCATGTATTTTGTTTCCGATGTAAACACTCTTCTCACCAGCACCACCTAACTTTGAGGATTTAATTTTCTGAAATATCTTAACGTCCTTCATGTTAAAGCAATTGTTGTCACAAACGTTGGTGCTCTTAATTTAAAGTGATATTTTATTTCATGAACAAGCATAATAATGATTTAGATTATCCGTAACTAGTTATGTACAGGGATTATCGAACGTTGATAACACAACTTCTGGTACAGCTTAAAAGACTGGGAGAGTTTACAAGTGTGCTCTTTGATTGAAATACTTGAACCAAGATCATATATAGTAATCCCAGGTTAAGTAAGAAACCAAGTATTATTTGTCTCTCTGTTAAATTACTATTTATTGAACTAAAGATTAATATTAAACTTCAAATGAACTTGATATGTAACTACTAAATAAGGTATTGAATGTATGGAAGAAATACTGTAGTTTGTTTGCTGATACAACAATTCAGCATTCATTGATCGTTCGTGTATTGTCATCGGTGGGGGAAGATCAGTTTGTAGAAAAAGTAAACCCACTGTTTAAATGACAACGACAGCCAAGTTCAATATTCTTAGTGTAATACAAGATAATGATTATAAAGCAATAAGGATCCGTTTTAACCTGATAATGTGGGACTAGATAATTTATTCCTGACTTGAATTTTAACATCATTTTTTGTCCCATTTTTTATATCTGAGGTCATAGAAGGATTGCTTGGGTATGTAATTCGTCACTTATACCTATCAATAAGTAATAACTTGGCGTTTTATAACATTATCGTCCCTCGACTGCACCAAGAAGTTAGGGAGAAAGATGTTAAACTACATGCATAGTTCATATAATTCATATAATAATTACTGCGTTGTAATTTACGCATGGAGGATGTATAACTAGGCCAGTACTTAAGTCCCATTGTCTCTTAATCATCCCCCCTTAGGCCAGTTCAGCTTTGATGACTGAAGTGATGACGATATAAAAAACATTCATAGATTTATAGCCAAGCCAGTTTAATGTTATAGTAAGTTGTTCCCAGTTAATACTTTGATACACACTTGAAGAATCCAAGCGGAAAGGACTTGCATTGTAACATTTGTAACCCAAAAAAGCTTAGTAAATTATATGCATATGTTCAAGTGAGAAGCAGAAATGCTTTTTATAAACATCATGATGAGCAGTTAAAAAAATTCAACATTATATTATTTCCCTAACGTGAGGAAAGAGGGGATTGTCAGAGTGTTTGTTTAAAACATAGAATGGCAAATTCTACTATCCCCTTGCTCGCTGGAGGGGCACAGGGCACAGAAGGCTTCTTCTGTGGGCATGGATGGGGTACTCATATTCCGGAGGGCATTCTGTGGCACTATTAGTCAAAAGGGTGCAATCCAGCTTGTTTCATTATGCAATAGTGAAGGGGCACCATGCATAGGGGCGTGCACACTCTTTCCAGAAATTTTAGGTCATAGATGGACACAGCCAAAAAAGTCGGACCGCAGCGCAGAGTCGGTGGTTTTGGTTTGTGATAGTATATAGTATGCAGTCGGTCCCGCGGCGCGTCATGTCATCAGTCATGGCCGGCATGGGACCACCGAAATACCGCCCATCTATGAGCTGGGCATAGAGTTGGAATTGGAAGTAGATTTTAGCATTCTCTGTTGTGGCTGGCTGCTGCTAGTGCCTGCTAGTGCTGCTTTCCTGCTGGTGTATCATTTTTGGGGTGGACTAGATAGATAAGGATAAACTATATAAAGAGTTTGTGGACTAGTGGAAGGCGTTTTAGTTTAGAACTGAAAGATCCTTTAGAGGATACAAAGGCAAAGGGTTGATTTGACTATAGATGGATATCAGGATGGATATGCATTGATATTGTATGAGCAGTGCAGTGTACCCCATTTCAACATCCATTTGTGTAATTTCATTTCCTTTTTTCCCTATTCCCATTCTCATGGCCTGTCAACTAATAATTGTGGAAAGAGTGTAGTGGCTGTCCTGTATAGTGGGATAAGCTATTCTCTGGTGGAGCATCAAGCAGCATAGCACAGTCAGCACAGAGGAGAGGTAGGTGTTCTGAGCATTCTTTGAAACCAAATAACTATTTTAATTGGCTTATGTATTTTGCTCTAGTTAAATATTTCATTGTATTCACATAGGCATTGTGAGATTGGGACCGAGAGCATCAGTCCTTCACATTGGCAGCAATTATGTGGATTGTGGATGTAGATTCCGCATGGAGCTATTTAGTATGTTCGTTCTGTCAGCAGACTGATTAAGAATCAGATCTGTGTACTATACTAGAGCAGGATTACCGATACTCAATATTTACATGTCGGAGTCGGAGTGTCAGACTTGATATTAATTACAGGGCTAGGTTTCAATGTTGAATCTCACAATCAGTTAAATCTTAAATATCTTGTCGTCAAGACATAACACATAAAGAGAGCTTTAGATTTACTGTCACAAACTACTAGGCGGCTATTCTCTTGTACTCCGTGATAGTAGACGTATAGTACTCGAAACTCTATTGATTACGTCAAGATGAATCATTAGTGATATATTTAAAGTAATTAGTAATGAGAATCTCAAGAAATTAAAATGGAGACTGAGGAAACTAATCGATGTGATTCGGAGTCACCGTCGGGACGAGTCCAGGACAGTAAGCATTTAAACACGGGCTTAATTTGTATTATGTTGTGTATAAGCTAATTTAAAACCTAATTATGCATGTTTACAGTTCGGCGCCAATGGGCTTTGCATGAGGACGAAGCTCTTGCACACCGTCTGCAGGACGAAGAAAGTGAGAAGTATAAAGATTTAGTAAAGCATTTCAAGTAACTACTTTGAATTATGTTCTAGTCAATGCTAATTTTTGTTTTAAAACTTCAAGTTACCCAGCATTACTCGGGAAATAGAACAAGAAATGCTATTGTTAGAGGGGATGCCCCTCATGCAAGAGAAGAACAGCGTCGAGAAGAGCAAGAAGCTTTAGAACGACGTTTGCGACACCTTAGTCTACTACAAAGACAGTAAGATATTTCCATGTCCAAGTTTAATCCATTAAGTGGTGAACATGCTGAACTTATCAAATAGATTTGGAATTACTTATCTAGTATTTTTCATTTACAGGGCCGAAAAAGATGCCCGTGTCGCTCAAGAATTGGCAAAGAAATATCAAGCTGGCGGTGAAGATACCTATCACCCGGAAGAACATGACAGCATTATTGATATGAGAATTGGCCCCGAAGTCTCACGTTCTACACCTGATAAAATTGATTCGAAGTTACTAGGTGCTGCTTGTGTTCCTTGCAGTTCCTCACAAGCCAAAGCTTTTTTTGCAGAAGAAGATAGTGTAACCGAAGATGAAGTACGGTATTGGCAAGAACAGAAAGATGAGGTAAGTCAAATGTTTAATTAGATAGTTATCGTACGGACTCCGAACGTTGCACATCGCTAGTCCTGTCCAACACTCTAATTAAGATTAATCAAGACTTGTAATCGAGCTGTTGCCGCTAGCTGATATTCTTCCATGGCTGCTGTTTCCGAGTCATGCATTGATCACTGAGTGCTTATCTAGTATATGTATTTATTAGCCATGACTAGATACTCACTCGGTAATTAATGAGTGCAATAAACATCGCATGGAACCTCATATATGTCAAGCACTGATGGAGATCAAGATGCACGAATCTATATTCACTCCTTTGTACATAGTAGTAGAAAGTAGTAACACATACATTTATTTTTAGGAATTGGCTCGTCAAGTTCAGGACGAGCTGCAGCAATATGAGAAGGACCGAAAACTTGCAATGGAAGCACAAGACAGGGAACTAGCCAAAGTTCTTTATGAGAAAGTAATAAGTCCATTTAATATTAATTTACTACCATAACAATAAATTTAAACGGAAATTTCAAAAATGTTCCAGGAAAAAGCCAGGCTAAAAAGAGCTAAAGAGCGTGCACGATTAAAAGCGGAATCTTTAGCTCCCCCAACGAGTGAAAGTATTGGTGATGTAGTTACAAGTTTATCCGACTCTGATAGTAGAGCAGTAAGCCGAAACTCCTTCGAATCGGTTGGTAAAAAAAGCCCTGAAATAATGTCGCCACCTAGGGTTCCGGAAAAATCCTCTTATGCGAAAGAAAATTCTATTGGGTTTAAAGCTAATCCGAAAGCTCTACCACCTCAACCTCAATCCTCATCAGCAAGAAGAAATTACTCTGATGATGATCCCGTACCTCCGTATATGCCGATTCATGGATTTAATCGTAATAGTCCGAAGCGATCTAAGTAATAATCAAATTGCCAAAGTGCTATTGCAAATTATTATCTAGCTGCGGTAAAGGGTAGAGTTATAGCTAGAGATATTTTTACTTCAGTTTTAAGAAATATGAAACTTTCAAGAAAAAAGTTTTAATTGTGATACGCTTTAAATACTCTAGAGATTATGTCAAAATAAAAATGGAACTGACTCATTTCACAAATAATTATACTTACCTTTTAATTAGCCGAATTAATTGTTTGTATGCCTCCATGTTTAAATACGTTTCAGTATTCATTGAATCTCTTTTATTATTGTAACAGAAACAGAAAATTTCGGATTTTTTTTTAGATAAAGCTAACTTAGGTTTGTATGTTTTAGAACAGCTTATTCCATTTAAAAATTATTTTATCTCATTTGAATTTCTTTATTTTAATGTAACTTATTATTTAAGGCAGCAATACAATTACAAAGAGGATTTATCTGGAACATTTTTGGAATCTCATAAACTATGAAAGCTTTTGTATTATAATAAACCATAAGTTATGATAACCAAGTTTTAAACCGAGTTTTCATTGATCCTAAAAGTTTTCAAAATGATGCTGAAAAACAGAGCCTCTGAGGTCAGTCAGATTGCTGACTTCAATGCAAGCCTCGTCAACAGTCTTGGTCATAGGAAATGGTCCGCAGCTAAAAACTCCGAATTTCGAAACCTGAGAATAGTTAAATTTTAAATGTAGCCATTTGTATTTGGTAATATAAATGTTAATTAAAAACTTCACTGCTCACATTTGGATGAATTTTGTGGAGTGACTTGAAAAAAGATTTGAAATCTGGTCTTCCGAAATGAGTCACAGATTTAAGCCCCGTAAAGAGAGACCTGTTGTTTATTCTCTGGAAATGTCTTTCGAAGATGTACTAAAATAATACGTTAGACAAAAAGATATTAAGTTGCAGTCGCCTGCATAGTACTCAGGAGTCTCAGGAGAAGAATAAGGCTTTTACCAGTAATACGGTACGAAGGTCAAACTTGTGATAAATCTGTGTGATGAATACGTGAATAGAAATCAATTTGTGTTCCTCTACTTCCCTGCAATTCAGATCAAGTATTGGTTTAGATACAAACTGAAGCTTAAATTTTAGCAATTGTACAACTCTGCGAAATCGATAATATTTATGGCTATTAAATAAGAATAATTTTAGAGCTTCATCATATTCAGATTCATAAATCATAACTCGTATTGGTTTGTGGCTAGCTACCTGAGAATGTCGACGAGCCATTCAAATTGTTTTTGGGTTCGTGTCACCCAAAGGAAATATATTTTTTTACAACTTCTTGGGTGAGCATTCGTTGCAACGTCTGTTAAATAATTCAAACGAACGATTTTAAAGTTATATTTACCACATTTGTACCATATCCATACAAAAGATCAACCAACCCTTGAGTATAGAAGCGAATGGTGTGACTCCAATTCCTCCTCCTACAAGAATTGAAACCTCGTACCTCCACCAGTCTTGGTGCCCCTCGCCGTAGGGTCCATCAAGATAAAGTTTTGGTAACGATCTTGAAGTGTTTTGAAAATGTGAGTACATTCGCAAGTATTTAATTATTTGACTTTAAATTAGGCTTAAAAAATAAATAAAATTATCTCTTCAAAACTATCCCAACATGTATACACATGTACCTTTCATAAATCTGACGAATATTTGCAGTAAAGGGTCCAACGGCTCTAATATGAACGCTTAAATGAGGCTCATGTGGGGCTGATGACAATGTAAACGGATGGAATTCATTTGGATTCAGTGCAGCAGACGCTATTCGAACCCACTGTCCCGATTTGTATTCGAACCCGGTTGGTCTCGCGAATACTAACTTGGTCACCTCTGAAAAATCAATACAAGTCTACGGTAGAATTTTTTGATGATTGTTAGATTCCTAATTCTACATTTTGTAGCAGTTTATTGAATCATAAAATTATGATCTTACTGGAAGGGAGAATTTCGGCTTTTAGAACTGGAATTTCTACTTTTTTTCGACTGGCTGAAACCAAGCGATCCAAAATGAATAAAACGAGGGGTCCACATAAGAAGTTAAAAAACAATGGCTCTTGAACAAGTCTGCCACTTCCATGGAGTAGCATCAAAATGTACCAACTGAAATTGTATCCATATTAACAAACGATCTTTAGTATTTGACATGGGATAAAATTATTACAAACTTTACATAGGGTATGTTGCATGTGTTATCCAAAACATTCTGAATGCATTTGCTCGTGCATAGTTTGTCGAAAAAGCATAGATCAATGCTCCAAGTATAACCAGTAATATTCCCGTTAGTCCTGTTATCGTTTGAAAACACCAGTAGTGAAATTTGGGAAGCACGTGCGTCCTTCACAATACAATTCAATCATAAAGATGATTTTTTTTAAATCAATCAAATAATTTCTTTATAATCTCGTACGGTCTATGATAGTCTCTGAAAATACAAGAGAGGTCAGATGACGTTTGAGTGGAAATGTGATAAAAGTTGACGGAATGCCCGACTATGTGAATAAGAGAAAAAACGAGTCCGATCATCGCTATGAACTTGTGCATAACAATAGCACTATCGAATGGAATAAATCGGTGGAGAATAGTTTCTCTGAGTCTTGTGATGATATTCCGGCACATCGTCAACAGAAGGGTAGCAAAAGCAAACATCATTACAGACGCTGCCCCTCTAGTTACAGTGACACCATACCCAGCGATTTGCCTCAATCCTCCGTGTTCTTTCTCCACAGAATATACTGTTTGTTGTGGAATGAACAAAAAATAGCTATAACTTAGCCAATATATAAGATTAATACAAATTCTTGGATTATAAATAGCTTCAGTACCGTAAGACCTTTCAGCAAAAATTGCAATAACAACTAGAATGTACATTGTCCCCCAAAATATCTGTAGGCGGTAGAGTTCTATCCACTTAGACAGTTGACCTTGTGGCTGGTCATCAGATAGAGTTACATCTGCTTCCCGAGCTAATTCTTTTGAAAACTTAGCAGGATCTTCTGTTAGAGCCTCACTAGATTTTATAACGTAAATTTGGTCAGTTTATAGTTTATATTCTCTTGTGGCATATATGAAAATAGATTGTTAGAAACGTACCCTCCATACATGCTGAATACAGTCGTTCGGGTAGTTTCGTAGCGACTTTTTCTGTTTCCCTTGACCTGCTGGGACTCCGGGACGTTCACACCTGAGAAATTCAGCTGAGCATATCCAAGTGTATCTTTGTAATCTGACATTAGTTGCAGAAAATCTTGGAGTGTAACTTTTGACTGGAAAAAATAAAGTTCAAAATTTTTTACTGTGGCATAAGTACAAAACACAAACAACAGATAAACTGGGTACCATACTTCCCGTTTAAGACCAACACCTTCAAGCATCGATTTTGTAATCCTTTCCAATTCTTCTTCATCGACATCAGCATTGGCTGCCTCTACCATAGAACGGATCATACTCTTAAATTCTTCAGAGGTCAAAGTTCCAGTTCTTGAGATGTCGTACATCTCAAACATAAGCCGGGCTTTGTCTATCATAAATTGAGTATTTTTACATTCAATTTCAGTCTCAAATGTTAAATTTTGTAGTAGTTTATTAAATTTCAAATTCAAACCTTCAGCTGTGCCTTTGGCAAATACGACAAGCATGTCTAAAAATTCTCGAAAACTAATGTACCCATTTTTATCTCGATCAATCAGGTCAAACATCTATAGAAATTGAAAGCCCGATTCAACCTTTTTTGAGGAATAAAAGAGTCTATATTTAGTAGTACCTTCTCGACGAACTGCGATCCTGATTCCATACCCAATGCGCTTGAAAATTCGGCTCTAGTTAATTCAGTATTGATAACTTCTTTAATCAGTCTAGGGTCGTGTAACTCCTGCTCCCCCTTAGGCTGATCTATGGCAAACGCTTGAGCAAAAACCAACTTAAAGAACTTCTCCAACCGTCGCAATCGCTTATCTTTTGTTAAGACTGAGCCTAATGATTGATGAAGACCAGAAGCAGTTTCATTTATAATCATAGATCCTTTAAATCTGAAAAAACGATACGTTACTTTACGTTGTCTAAGTTTAAAAAAATAAAGCAGGTTAATTAAATCCAACCTTTGCTTAAGCAAATTAAGAAATGCGTTACGAAGGTATTTTCCTTCGAATTGAAAGACGCAGTCATATTCCTTTGGATTTTTAATCAAAAGATGGTTCCCATCATTAACAATGATAAGATCCAACTGGCTTTTGATTGACAAATCTACGCAACGCAAAAGCTCTCCTTTGTGTGATCGAACTTCTAATACTCCTTTGTCCGTCAGAAGTAATGCAACGTCTCGGGATCCTTCTTTCGAGCCTTGCCACTCTCTTGCTATCAAATTTAGTTAATTGAATTGCAACATGATTTTCATATTTAATGGAAGTGCATACTACGGCACTTGCTTAGTTATACTCGTGTACCTGATACTGGCAAAGCTTTCGCTGATAAGCCCGCATCTTTAAATGACATCCGTAACTTTTTCTGCAACTTTTGATTCTCTTCTTGTTTCTCCTTCTTACGAAATGAGGCGAAAAGTGGTACTAGGGACGCAATTCCTGGGACAAATTAGCCGTACATTCAGGTTCATCATTGTTATTTTAATTGAATAAGCTGCGAATGTAAATCATTTCTTAAAATACCTAGTATGATGAGCCCCAAGGAAGTAAAAGTTAAAATAAAGGATATTTCGCTCCCATCAAAATAATCGTAAGTCCCTAATTTCGTACATGGCTCAACTACAACTTTCGGGGAATCCAGCTGAAAGGAGAATTGCAAGATATACTTCAAAATTTCAAAATTAAGACAATAAAGCTTACTTGGGGGAAATGATAACAGGTTGTGACATTTTTAAGTTGTCCAGTCTCTTCGTGGTAATTTTCACAAGTACCCGTTTCCCAAATGCTGTTTTCAGAACTGAAGCATTTGTCCGATTTCTTTTTAAAATCTATGCGAAGCAGATTAAAAATATAATGACGAATTGGTTTAAGAAAGCCGAGAATACATTTCAGATCAAATGTTTACAAACCTTCGTGAGGAACTCGGAAAGGATTTGGTTGTATATCCTCTGCGAGCATGTGAGTCACAGCTACAACCATATCAAATACCTTGAGCGTTTTAATCCTTTGAATCTGGCTTTTACTGAATCGTCTGAAATAAAAAATTGTGTCAGATGCAAGCGAATCTAAACTAACTATGGGACAAAAATTCAATGTTCAACTAGTTTAAATCCTGTCTTACGGCTTCTTCCACTTGCGATTCTCAAACCAGAAGCGATCAGCATTTCGAATTCGGTTGAATTGGTCTTTGATTATTGTTCTGAAGAGTGGGCCAGGTCTATAACTTGTTTCTAAAATTCCACCCGTCCATACATCGATATTATCCCAAGCATATTGTTTTGATTTCCCTTTCCTCTTATGAATCTCCGCTAATTGTTCTATAATTACTCTTGGTGTTAACGTTTCGGTTAGATTCATGTACTCATTCACAGATTTAATCTTCGGAAGGTCGAAAGCCTCTCTAGCAGTATTATAATCGGGTGTTCCATGATCTCGTCCCCGTTGGATGTTTATAGCCATCAAATCTCGTCGAGAAAATTCCAGCGGTCCAAATACTCTGCCTCTTAAATCTTCAACTATCATGTTGTCTTCTCGTTCAGATTTTTGCGAAGCCATCCCCTACAACAATTTCAAAAATACAATGAAGCCTTATTCAATCGACAAAGTTTGCTATGGTTCAGTAGTTTTTTTTTATTACCATTAAAAGTCTATCGATGTCAGCAAACTTTCTATCATCTATTCCAACACAAGAGTTACTTTTGAATGCCATCTCTAAGGGCTCCTGAACTTTGAAATTATTAACGACGCAATTAAAAACTTGGATATCTCATCTATTTCTATCAGAAAATCCAACTTTACCTGCGACCTCCAAAATATATTACAAGTCCTCACAGCCCCTTTCCCTGTAGTAGAAGCCCCATAAAAGGGGACTGGCTTGCATCCAGCACAGGCATAGTCTCTCATGTAGGCTCCAGGTGTGACAAGGGTATGTCCAAACCTCATTGCAGCGGTCTGAAAAAACTGTTCAATTTGAGGATCAAGTGCGGCATCATATCCGGGATATTCTTCCATTGTTTCTCCGAGCCATTCCGGGAGCCAATCATACAAAACAAGATGTTGATATGTGGCGATCACCCATTTTCTTGCTTCCTGAAAATATGCATTGATCCAACTGAAAGCCCCGTTATATTAAGTGGAAGATATTCTTACGTTTTTTAATTTTAAGTTCATAAAATCAACCTGAAAAATTCTTTCTCCACTCCAACTCGGACGACTTTCTTTCAAATACGTTGCGATTGAGTTGTGCCAGCGAAAAAGGACAACTCCAAACGAAAGTATAAACGCATTTTCATTTCCTCTTGGATTTCCAAGTACTATTGCGGTGATTAAAAAAAAAATTGGCTTTAATATTCAATGTTTTAATCCGATATTATCGATAGATTTACCAAAAAATCGATTAACTTCCGCCGTTTCATGATTAGCGATCCAAACAGAATGATTAGCTGGTGGAGGAGGATTAGCCATAGGCAACCTCAGAGCATTGCGGACTGGGAAAAAACCTTCATCATCTACAGAGGCAAGTAAGCCATGTTTAACCAGTGACCCGTTTGGACGAGTCCGTAAAACATCAGACCATCCTTTTGAGGTACCGTAGACTAGCCCCCCATCAATGTATGGCGTAATTTCATTCAACTTAAACCACCAGTTTCAATTTATTGTGACTAGATCAAATTATTATTATAGATATTCTAAGACGATTTTCTTAAACTTACTTGTTGCCTCGGATTTCCGGGAGAATGGCCAGTATTTTGAGCCCACCTGGACCTTAGGAACGGCATAGCAGACTTGGAATCGAATTCGTGACCTACGGGTATGTCCAGATTGAAATACTCTGGTGGGCAACCTGGTCGTTGTGCATCTAACACCTCTTCTACAACTTGTTGACCGAAGAAGACCAAGAACGCAGTTTTACCCGTTCTGGATCCGCATGCAACTTTTTTGGTAGCATCATTAGGGTAATCAGGGTCTGGACAATCCGGTACTCTTTTCATCAATTCACTTGCATCAAAAGGGTTTATTCTTTCGCCTCTAACTGGTTCATAGACTCCATCCGTGTATACCGGAGGTACTCTTCTTAATAAAGGCGTATCTAACCATAAAAAATTGAGGAAAACCACAAGACTTATATTAATTTGATTTTGGCACAGCCAGCAAGAGATTAAAGATTAATATGAATCATTCCATTATTTCAAACATACCAACGGCTCCCAAATCAACTTTGAAAGGGTTATTAAAAAATCCGTCAAAAGTTTGGAATTCTGGTGGATGACTTTTGTCATCGTTGGGGGTGCTTGAGAAGTCACATTTCTTAACAGAGGACGGAACTCCATTATTTTTATCCGGGTAGTAGAAGCATCCATCAATTACCCATGATATCAAATTCAATTTGTCCTTCGGATCTCTTCCCATGATCCACTCATTATTAAATGTATTTTGTGTTATCTCCAAAGGGAGAGAACTATTGCTTCCTAAAGCTGGAGAATTAGGGTTAGAGTCTTCCTCAAACACGATCTTTGAACTATCTTTTGTTGTTCTTAAACTTTGATGACGTTCATGCTTCCAGTTCCAGGATTTCTTTGGCTCGGAGTAATGGCGGTTTAGAGCAAAGTTCATGAAATCTTGTCCTTAAAGATTGTATTGGGTATTGTATAATTATAATGAACATAGTAAAACATCAATTAAAATAAATACCTAACAGACCAAAATCAAAATATGTACCTGGAATTTCTTCATTGTATGGAGGTAAAGCTCTGATTGGCTCGTAGCAAACTTCAATTACAAACACGGTTACAGCTAAACAGATTCTGTGAATTGGCCGGATTTGCATCGTATTTTGAAGTCGATACACTATAATTTGCTTCTTAATTTTGCATGAGGATCTACTGAAATAATTACTTCGTAAGTAGTTCAGACAAATACACTTTTCATGCTTCAAACAGATACTGGTGGAACTCATAAAATGTCCAGTATCGTTTAACTCTATTTTCCTCAATTAAAACTCTGCCGATCTTTGTGGTAATTTACCACCAGTAAATTAATACCATTAACCATACTCTACGACGGATGTAGGTTCCTTTAAGCAATTAACGACTGGGGTCTTTATTTTAGAATTCAGATAAAGTTCAATTACAATTTTAACATATAACCTACTCCAAGAAGCTATAGAAAGTCGCTTTTAAAAATTTAGAATATCGTATGAAATGACTTATAGAACTAAACTATGTATGTCATTGAATAATTCTTCTGGAATTGTCTATTCACTGCTTATTGCTTTGCTTCGCCGTAATACCACGGCCTTAAGTTACCAATCCGTTATATTCTAACTAATAATTATGGATTAGAGATTATCCTTGAATTCATTATTCTATCCGTAATATCAAAATTTAATGTAAATCATAGAAATTAAAATCCCCTTAAAATTATCCTAATTCTTAATATGCAGTTGATAAGACATAAGAATTGAGTTAATTTTAGTCTGACAACTCAATTCTTCAATACCACCACTAATACCACCATGGTGGTTAAGGCCGATTGTTATCCGAAAGACACTGTTTATTTATTTCATATATATTAATAATGGGTTGTAATATCTTTCTGAATTAAGACGAAATGTTACTTCCCGACGTCGGCGACGTCATCAAAGCGTTTATGCCACTTGCGGAATTGCACGGCTCAACTTCTGAATTTTTGAAGCAGAAGCTTTGAACGTTCTCAATGGCTTTATTGAGTTTGAGAAGAAGTTGTTTAGAAGTAATTTCTTCCATGAATATTCTATATGTAATTCATGGGACGACTGATTTGATGAGATCCTTCGGAATAGAACAAAAATAACTTACAATGCAAGTACTTTTGGTGATAAACCCCAAATGAGGTGCCATTAGTCTTAAAAAATCAAGTAAATAATACTGATCAACAAACAAACAAACAAACAAACAAACAAACTGATCATCATGAAATTAATTTTGTTCTTAAATGGCCTCTATTCGATGAGAAAAAAAATTATGAAGTTTGCAAAATTTTAATTAAAAAATTTAGAATATTTTTCTAA
>JAQFYM010002222.1:0-25239 GCA_034694785.1 Agrenia bidenticulata | reverse complement strand
ATTGACGAAAAAACAACACCAAGACTTAAATGCTGTTTCTGCATCTATTTTTTTGTTGTAAAAAATCAAGGCTAGCCACCTTGGTAGTAGCTGTAATAAGGCATTATTCTAAACTTAAAATGCTGCACATCATTCTGGTTTTATTGTAATACAGAATGCAATTCTGCTTGTAAACAAACAAACAAAGTATTTTTAAGTTATGCAGTTATTTTGTGTCTGTATTGCGTTGTTAGATATAACATATAAACAAAACATACACGTAAAGTAAAATACAATGTTTGCAGTAAATCACTGTATATACTAACGGCTGCAAATTTTTTATTGTAATTTTGCTTGCTTTAATTGATACAGACGGTACGAAATTTAAGGCAGTCAGTTTGTCACCAACTACAATATATAGTTACACTTTGTTACAAAGTATTCGGTTAATCAAAATATATCAAAAAAAAACTAAGATAAGACAAAACGCCCCAGTAATATTGTCATCTTATTGTACGTGTATAACTACATAATGTGATTTTACACATCGTTTGTGTCGCTCGAGCGCGTTAGTATGTATGAAAAATTTTTATATGCTGGTTTTCAAGGTTTAATATTTTCTTATTGTAATCTATTTTTTATTGTATCAGCAACTTGTTGAACAACGGCATTGTTTGTCTAGATTTGTTAATCGCGCACTCTTTTTTAATTCTTTACGTGTATGTTTTCGTTAGCTGACGTTTTTGGCATCTCCAAATCCTGTTGATTCCACCACTTTTTTGAATTATGCTTTAATATTTAATTTTAGAAATTATGCACAGTTAATAAACTTACAACTCCTTTATTTTACTTGACTTATAGTTGTAAAATCCGATAAATAAAGAGTGTGTATGTAAGTTTTTTATATGGGAAAATTTATTTAAAATCTATTGACATAAATCCAAAAGAAAATGACAACAAACACCCAAAAATGCTGCAAGCGCAAAACCAAATACTGATAGCCTTTTATTAATAGAAAGTACTCATACTTAAAAAGCAGTTTAACTTAAAAAAGATTAAATTAAATTAGATCAACAATACAGAATTAACAAGTGCTCTTTCTTGTAAAAAATTCACAATTATATCCTATAAAAACAAGGTGTAAGTTTTCCATGTATTTTTACGCAATAAATCAGGTTCTTATTGTTTCTACATCTTAAAAGACAATTGTATAGTTAAAAACAGGTAAATAACACGTCAGCGGTAAAAAAAAACTATAAAAGCTATTTTTAACAAAAAAAAGGCCTTCGAAAGACATTTGGGAATGACCCGGCGTTAGTAAATCATACAATACATAGAGCCCTTTAGGTTTATTTCTTTTTTTGCGTATTTTTTTTCTGTTCAAAGATACTCATAAAAAAAATGAAACGTTATTAACTATTTTCAGACTTTGACTTTTTGTTTTTTTTACATATGAGCTATAGGTTTTTTTTTAATAGTAGTAAGATTTAGCAACTAAATACAGTAAAAGTATTTTTTTTACACAAAAAAATAAATAAAAAATGATAATAATAGCAAGAGTGCTAACGAAAAAAATCGCCTGTTGCTTTTTTATATAAGCCATAAATATTTACAAAATATACATATATCATTCCTGTCTTTCTTTTGTAAGAAACAAGCAGTAAAGTCTCTGTAAATTTAAATTTACAAATTTTGACGCAAGTATAAGTGCTTGTCACGCCGTTTTAATCTTTTTTTTCATTAGATATACAGGCCAAAATTAAACAAAAAAAAACAATTAATGGTAAAAAAAACGCTATATAAAAATACTAAAACACGCAATAAAAAGTAATTTTTTTTAGAGTAGTACTTTTTATTTCAGTTATTTTCATTATACATGATTTGACACGTAAAAGTTCGAGCTGTCGTTAATGCAGACAAATGAAAATATTTAGTGCACTATACGCTACAAAAATAACAAAATTTTTAAAGCAAATGCGTTAATCCGACGATAGTTATGCAAGTCTTGAGCTACAGTCATTTACTTTTACACCGCAAAAAAAGCACATTATTTATGTATGTTCTTGATATATCAAGTGGATTTAGCTGAAAAGTCCTATATGCAAAATTACTGTGTTTTTACAGCAAAAATTGTTAGTTCATAAACTCGATTTTAACCTTAAACGTGGTTGATGCACTATATTGTAAAAAGCCTATAGAAGTTATTTTTAACATTTTTTAACAAAAATTATAACTTAAAGTCGCATAAGATGTTAGAACATAAAAAACGAGTAGTAATAATTTTTTATAAGTTTAGCCAAACGTTTTAAAATAAAATAAAAAGATTTAAATGTAATTTAAAGTTTTTGGTTTTTACAAAAAATGCATTGCAAAACTATGGACTAATGGTAAATGAAAACTTTACAGTAATTTTCGTTACTGTTTGTAAATTCTAAAATACCGTAAAATTGCAATAAAATAAATTTTGAAAGGTTTTACAAAAAAAAAAAACATCTCGCTCATAAAAATGATTAAATACTAAAAACTACAATCTTTGCAAAATTTTGTTTCCATAAAGTTTTTAGTAAGAACATGTCTTATTTTATTAAAAACTGCTTTTTGCATTTTAAAATACTACAAAAAAACAGACAACATTGCCAAAAGCTTTTTTTAGCAAGAATTTAAGTAATACAACCCTTGTATTACACACAAACTGTTTGAAGCAACTTAATGTACTACAAAAGCGCGCAAGGTACAGCTTGACTGTAATGTAACTAGCTTTGGTAACGTGACAAACAACTTGGGCTAGGATTGGCCAAAATGACCAGACCGGCAAAAACAAATGTAGTATAAAAAGACGTCTTAAATAACACGGTCCGATGTTATTTAGTCACGATCTTTTACTTTGTATAGATAGATCGCGCATATATAACAGTTTTTGTCGCGACAACAAAACAAACACGAAGCTGTTTTTTTAGTGCTTACTAGTATAAAGAAAACACTGCACTGCACCCATAAGATTTATACAAAAGTAATTTATACCGATAAAAGTGTTAATGCATTTTGGTTTGCTGTTTATTTGCCTTAATATCCTGTTTTATACCGTTAAACGCAAAACACTAGTGATTTTGATATTTTGTTATGATTTTGAAAACTTTAGAAGAATCATACGCTACAAGCATGCGCCAAATACGCGTTTTTTTTTTGTGATTATAAAGCTTTTACAATTTAACAATTCATTTATCATAAATTTAATATCGGTACGTATGCATTTTATGTAGACAATATATGGATTTTGCATCCAATCAAGTTTGTATCTTATAAAGCGAAAAATTCAAAAATAAACTAACAATTGACATATACAATCTGTGTTTATGTATTTCACATTGTACATTTTATGTTCATGTGTCGTTCAAATAAATGAGCCTAGCAAGCTGTACTTTTTTTTGTGTACGGCAAAAAAAATAGCAGTTTAATATTATACATTGACTGCATTATTTGTGGGATTTTGCATTTTTTTTTATGTTCGTCGCTAGTCTTTGTTTACCATATCTACACTCATATTTTGTTTTTTGACTCAGGCGAAACATTTTACACAGAGTTAGCAACAAAACATTGTTAAAAATATTTTAAAACCTATTAGAAAAGCGTAGTAGCATGACTTTTATAGATGAGTCTAGCAATACTTGTATTCCTTAGAAGCCATAACAGGTAGATAATATTTACTATACAATTTTTAGTCTTTATATAACTAAAAACTAATATATCCATATGCACTTCTGCTAGATTTTTATTTGTTCCTAGATTTCAATCATTTATTCGTAGTTGTTTTACAATTTTAAAAGAAATGTATAAACCAGCTTATTATTTTAATTCGATGTTACAACGTTTCCGCCGGTTAACAATGGAAATTGACAGACTCGAATATTTACAGATTTATCGTTTATGGGTGTAAACCAACATACTTATTATTCGTTACAAGCATGAATATATTAGTTTTTTTTTATTCGCACACAGGAAAACATGTAATATGTTATCTTAGTTTGTTACAAGAATCGTCACTTTTGTTGAAAAAACTTAAATACAAAAAAATAGCGTTTAATGGCTTTTTTGAGCAATCTATATAGCAAAAAAATAGTAGGTTCTATGTAAATAAATGCATCTGGATCATAGTGAGGATTTTTTGCAAGAAAAATTCTATGATCAATTCCACTGGGTGTAATTTTGGATAGATTCATACGTTCTAGTTTTATATATATTTTAATTGATGTTGTTTTGTAATAAAGCTATATAAAATTGTTTAAAAAGTACATAACTATACAAACTTTAAGTTTTGTTCCTAACATGTATTTATTTGTAAGGTTTTTTTTTTGTGGCGTCTATACTGTATCTAATGGCGCAAAAGTGTCTAGTACTACAAAACCGTGGTAAATTTATTAAAAAAATTACGCAATAAAGAAAGTTTTTTTATATTTACTTTGTATATTTGCACATTTTTTAAATAATTGTTTAAAAAAAAATCCAATATTCATGTGTTCGATGTATAAAGCAATTTCTTTTTTGAAGGTTGCAAATAACAAGCATAAAGATTTTATAATTTATTTTTATCTTTTAAACACTGATATTTGATAGCATTTGGTTTTTTAAAATTATTACTTATGTCTAAATACAATGATCAAGCGTAGTTTGTGCGCGTCACTATGACAAAGCTTTTTTATAATATTAAAACGACCAAAAATAGTTTAAGATATTTTTCAATTGGTAATATTTGAACGAAATAATTTTAAATGTTAGTAATTCATAATTTTTGCATTTAATGACAGTTTTAAAAATTGATTCAATTTATAAGTTTTTTTTTACCGCGACAAGATTATGTAAGCCCAGTTTCTAAAATGTGTTTACCGTCAATAAAAACTATATGTTTCACGGCAGCGTGTTTACATGGCTTATAAGCAACAAAAATTAGAGCAAACCTTGTTTTAGTAATTTCTTCGAGTTCAAAAAGTAGTGTCTCATAGAGTAAAATTTTTATAACGTGTAGGATTTTGCTTTAATTGTCTATACCGTGTTTAAAAACGCAGTATAAATGTAGTTTGTGTACACAAATAGGTAGTTCAACATTTTATATATAAAGCTACAAAGTATTAAAAAAACCTTAAACACATGCACTAATTCTAAAAGTTGCTCTACAATAAGCTTTATCAAGCAATATTTTCATTTTTGTTTACTTGTTTTAAATTCTGAAAAAGGTTTACTTTTTGTTGTGTAAGGCCCAGGGAAAAACACCTATTGCCACTTTTTTAGAGGCCCTGAACAAGGCGATTAAACTATTTTTTAGCTGATGCTTTTTTATACAAATCACAAGTTATAAAGAGAACCTATCGTGAAGAATATTCAGCTAAAAATATCTTTTTTTGTTTGTTGGTTTTTTTGTATAATTACATCAACACAGATAGTTTTTTTTTTTGCAGATTTTATCAAATGTAGAGTACTTTTACGAAATATATGTGGAACAACAATTTAAATTGTGTAAAAATGTATCTAGTAGCATTGATGACTGCCTCAATCTATTTTGCTCTACGTGTGATTCTTTTCTTTTAATCGTCGTTGGCTTAAGATTCTTCCGGTAAAAAGAACTGCTTTTTAAGCTGTCCAAACCGTAAACAATATAAGTCCCACCATACAAAACAAGCTTTGACCTTTTCCTTTTTTTTACATGCACATGACTAGAAACTATATCTTTTGGTATTGCTAGTTTGTTTGCATCTAACACCTCGTCAATTTCTGCATACCTTATAATTACAAAATATAAATTAAGCATTTGGAACACTTTTTATTAGGTGTAATGCGCTAATGAACGCGCATTTAAGCCTTACATTGGCTGGAATTGAAATGGTATACTTTAAGATCTACCTACAAAATGCTGCAAGAAATTTTTAGATATTATATATATGTTAAAAAGTCGTTGGAATCTTATTTAAAATTCATTCTTGTCGGATAAAAGTTTTATATATATCTAAGAAAAAAAAATCGCGTTTTTTTGTCCGCAACAGTATAGTTAAATTTTTAGAAGTATCTGTTTTTGTAACATACCAATAAAAAATAGTTTTTTAAAGTAAAAACTTTGTCAAAAAAACATACTATAAAAAAATTATACTAAAACAGGTTAATGGATACCTGTCACTGTTTAATTATCTATGTTGTGTTTTTGGTTACAGTAAGGACTAAGAAAATTGAAAGATTTTGATCATTTATTTGTTACCTTTTTACTTAAAAATATGAAATACATTAACGAAATTAGTTCGCTAAAATATTAAAAAGCAAAAAATGTTTTTTTGATAACAAATCTCATGAAGACATTAGTTTTTTGTAAATCAATAATTTAAGAAACAGTTAAATTAAAAACAAAAATAATCGAATTCTTAAACTCGCAAAAAGCTACATCTTACAAAAGAAAGATATCAACTAATTCGTGTCAAAAATAAAGTTTTTTTTGTATTTTTGGTTTAGTAGTTTAAAAAAAGTTACAATTGTATTGATTGTATCGTTTACTTACAAATATAAACAACTGCAAAGTTACCTTTAAATTACGTTCTTTTAAATAAGAAAACAGCATGCTTTTACAATGCGAATAGTGTGTTTATTATGTATTGCTTTTGTCCAAAAAATCAACACTTTTTTTGTTTAAAAAAATCTACAAGATACATTTAACCTGATGCATATTATTATTAAAGATCAAAAACTGCATGTTTCACGCTGTAAATTTTGTTCATATCAGAAGAATACTATCTTTACACCTATTTAATCAATTTTCGGCTTTTTTTTTGATTTTCTTGTTTTAAAGGGATGAAAATATTTACAAATTGTAAAAAAGAATGCAAAAAATATTACAAACTAACGTCGGTTGCTGTAAGATTTTACACACGGAAAAGACAGAAAAAACATTTCGTTCTCAAAAAGTATTAGAACTATAATAAAAACAGTTATATTTGTATATATTTTTGTTTTTAAAGATAAGCTTAGTTAATGTATAGTACTCATTTTAAAATCTGAATACATTTCTTATTGTTACTCTGAAAAAATTAAACCCTTCCCTTTGTATACAAGACAAAATAAAAGTGACAAACAAGTGTTGGCTGCCTATCATACAATACACGAACTTAAGTTTGGCCGTTTTTGTAAAAAAAACACAAAATCAGCAAAGTTTGATTATAGCAGCATAACAAAAAGTATAAATGGACATGCGTGTAGGCATTTACATTGTAGATAAAAACCCAACCCATATAAGTAAAATGATTTGATATATTAGACGTATAATAATTAAAAAACACCGCAGTACCTTGCTCATTTAGATATAAAAAAGAATTGCTAAAATCTACTTTCAGTTCAAAAAAACTACAAACTCTGTAGTAGTTATAAAGTATATATTTTGTACTTGAAAGTCATATAGTTCGACCGCAAATATGAAAACATCGGTATATTCATACCCAACAACAAAAAATTGGTTTTTACTTGCAAAAAGTCACAGTTGTCTGATCGAAACATAAAACAGTATTGCACATGACTTATTTAAAAGTGTAACGACTAATAAAGGCAATTTAACTGCAATATAAGAATTTTTCTGCATGAGATTTTGCTGGGTCCATAACAACACACTGGTTCCAATATACTAAATACGACGAGACAAGAATTTACAAATTTTGATTAAAAAACGATAGTGTCTACAGACACAACTGATAGTCGCCAAATGTATTGGCAGCATTTAAGGCTACTGTGTATATCAGCAAGACATGTTTTGCAAACAAAATGCAGTTATGCACATACTATTTATACCTATGTCAAGGTTTTTTCTAATATACTAATAGATACACTGACGTTCAAAAATATCAAGCATAGCCCATTTGAAGGCGAACTTGCAAAAGAATACAGTCTTGGCTTTATTAGAGCCCTATATTCATAAAAAAGCTAAACACAAAATGGGACAATCACAATTTAAATAATAAATAATATTGTTGCTAAATGACAAACTATTTGCTGTATTTTATTGCAACAAAAAAATGCAATTTAATAATATAACTAACAAACATCGATTTCAAATTCAATGAATATTATAAAAATCCTAGCAGCCGCAGAAAAAGCAAAAACCTATTCCCAGCAATAAATTTGTTATCTCCAGCATAATCTATCTCATTACACATCATTAACAAAAATCCGCAAAAAGTAATACAGAGGATGTTTTTTCTGTTAGATTCGTAAAGCATTTACATCAAAAAAATGCGTGTAAGCCAAGAATTAAACCTGTTACATATTCACCAGGATTTCTACATATTTGGATGTCAATTTTATACACTAATAATTTATCACTGGATGAACAAATGTCTATACGAAAATAATATGCACATGCTGTTGACTGTAACAAGACGCCTTTCTACAACAAAAGGGGCCCATGGTACTTTTTATTATGATCGGCAACGGCTTTATTTTTCTTTTTTTTAATTATGTAGTTTGATAAGGCTTTTTTTGATTTTTTTCTCTTCTAGATGCAGACTATATGTTTGATATCTTTACAATATAAGAAATAGTTTGAAAAAAATTGCAGCTTGTTATCGCCCATTTTATCATGGTATGTAAATGCACTGGTTAGTAAAAAATTCGTTGCGCGCATTTAAAAATAATATTAACTTTGCGTTTTCTGTCAGTTTTCTTGATGCGATTTTTTTACGTATAAATACGACTTGTTTTTTATTATCAATTTTTATAGTAAAAATCTTTTTTAGCTAGGTAAAAATCCTTTTTGATAGGTTATTTTTTTTTGCTAGGTAAATTTTTGTTTTGATAATAATTTACACGCTTATGTTGCTTCTAGAGATTGAAATTAATATAATAATATAGATAAGATACAATAAATATAATACGCTACTACAATATCAAGATTTACAACTACAATTGCACAAAAGAAAAATTTTTTCTATTTTACTCTTACGCAAGAAAAGACAAGTTGAAATTTCTAAAACTTTGGGTTCAGCAGACAGAGTGGGTATCTGCAAAAAGTAGAGCCGGTTATTTATTGTTGACAAAACATAAAAAAAACATTTTTTTTCTGTATTTAAAGCAACTATATCAAAGTAGAATATATACATTTACTGTTATTTTTTATGAACGCGCAAAAATAACAGCATGATAGCTCATTATGGTTACTGTAAGTGTATCTTTAATAGGGAATGCAGCATATCATCATTTACAATATCAATTATATTTTCGAAAATATTCTCGGTAACCTAACAAGTGAAGAATAATCATTTGCTGGTTTTTCTTTGTTACAATAAATTTTATATGGCTAAAATGACAAAAGAATATACAAAAAAATTAAGAGAATAAAGTCAGATAGTATATTTGCGTTAGATTTGCGATTTACTTAGTACTAGTATTGTATGATTTTTTATGAATTTTCGTGTAGTATTTATATTCAAAAACAGCAAATCTACAGTTTTTGTACGATAAGCAATGCAGCAACAGTGTTTTTGCACAAATTAATAGTCCAATTATTATCACTGAATACGACAGCACTTATAAGTCTTTTTTTTAAGTCTTGTAGCCATATACAATATTTAACTCTTGCAAGTGTGGCGAGCAGCAAAACGGCATTTGAAAAAAAAAGAAGATGTATACGCAATTTAAAACTCTGTATTTCTTTAGCCAATAGATGTTAATGTTAAATTAATAGTGCGTATGTCTATGAAAGTTTATTTTGTTATGTAGCCTTCAGTAATTACATTATATATATACTTAAGAAGTGTGTTTATTACTATTTTGACTTCTTAAATGTACATACAAAAAAAGAAGATGTATTTTACATTAGATACTGCTTTTAAAATTACAAAAAATATATAGTAGCATAAGTTTTACATTAACTAGCCCTTATATTGGTATTGTAATCAACGGTACATGTTTCGCATTGCTAGTTATATTGTTGTAAAATACACATGGCATGTTATTGTTTTTTTTTTGATAATAAATTCTACTTACAGAACTGTGCTAAAAAACAAGTAAATACGTACAAAATACTTTGATGTTTTAATGGATTTTGAAAAATGTATTTGTAATATAAGCGCGCTTCGAACTTATATTGAAAACCAATGTATAAAAAACACATTAAAGCCAAATATTCTGTATAAATGCATTTTTGTTTTTAACAGGCTCATAAAATAAAATGGATTTGTCGCGATAAAAATAAGGGATTCAATGATTATTTTTACGAAAATTGATACCAAAAAAAACAGCTTTTTGCGTATTAGATCAATATCTTTTTTTTTGGTTTGCGTTTCATACTTTTCAAAAAATTTACACCATTTTTGTAAATGTATAAAACCGATAATCTTATTTATGACAAAATTGCAACGTTTTTGATAGGCAAAAAAACTATAAAAATCTACTTGTTATCTATGAATAAGTTGCTTGCAAAATTTCATAAGGTAATAAATAAAAAAACTAAAAAAACTGTAAAGATCAATTTTTTCTTACTAGTGTAAACTTACATACGAGCTTTTCTTTTTAATCTTAAAAAAGGAAATATTGTTTTATATATACTTATTGAGTTTTTTAACACTTTAGTGCATAAAAAAACAAAAATAAAATTTGTAAATGGTAATTTCCCAATCAAGGGGCGAGAAAATTCTCGGGTATTCACTGAAAAAATGCAAATTTTAAAAAGAAAAAATTCTCATGATCATTCCTAAAAATACAATGCGTGTTTACGACCATATTTTCTACTCCATTGTCGTTTGCCACTTTGCATTTATTACCAGAATCACTAAAAGACCTTTTTTCGAATTTTGAAAAGTCCAATACCTTATGGAAAGCTAACTTTTTATTCTTTTGAATATTAATGTAGTGATAAATTTATTTTGTACAGATTTATCAATATCAAAGATTATTATTAATAGCAATTTTGCGTCGTTTCACATTACAAAAATATTTTTGTACTTTAAAAGTGCTTTTACAGCTGCAAACTTTGACATTAGTATCTTTCTTTCTAAGGTCGTGTTCACAAAAATTTTAACGTAAAATACCACGCCAAATTTACCTTTTAATTTTCCAATGAGTAAAAAATTCCTAAAGAGCTTCTTTAGGCTAACAAATACCATATAAAAAAATTTGAATATAAAAAATAATAATAACTTAAAAATAAATTGTGGTTTTAACATTGTTACCTATTTGAATCTTTACTCCTGTATTAAGGGCAAAAAAACATAGGGTTTTTTTTTATTAACACGCACATAAAGAAACATGTGTTTTTTTTTGTATTGCAACATATATAACGTATGCAAACCAAATATTTTATATCTGACTTAATGTTCGTCATGTTGCGTTTAACAAAAATAAATAATGCAACAATGCTGTTGTGATGCATAAGAAACATAGCAATCGCCATGTAAATAGCCTTTGATTGCAATGTGTTTTTATTGTTAAATATAAACTTTATTGCCAGGTGCTCTTTTTTCATATACTGACGCAAATATAATTGTTTCCTTTAATCAATTTGTCATTTATGTGTTTTTATAACGTATATATTTTTACAGATAAAAATGAACCGTATTAATGGTAATAATACAAGCAAATGCACATATAAATTTATTATTCAAAAACGACTAGCAGTTTATTTATGCAAAAATAAAAATTTATAAAAAATAATGCAAATCAAAATACTAAAAGTAGAATATTTTTGACGATCTGTACAGTAAAACACAAATTTTATTTTTTATGCACATATAGACAAAAAAAATATTAAATATTCGTTTATTGTATCTCAATTTTCAGATTTGTGACTCCCCTAAGCCGAGGCCCGAGGCACATTTATCGCTTTCTTCTTACAGGTCTACATCCGCCCCCGTTAGTGTCCTCTGTACATCTCGTATAATGACCAAATCCTTATTAAAAAAGACACGAAGATGTTGTATACATTTAAGTTTAAAATTGTATACAAAGTTATCCAGTGAAAATTACTAAAAAAATTGTTTAAATAAAAATAAAGAAAATTATAATTTTTTTTTTGTATTATAAAATATAAAAACAGCTGCAAAAGCACAAAACAATATTTGCTTTGAGTACAAAAACACTAAAATAGTAATTGTAAGCATTCTTTAAACATCTAGAGATCTTAAGCATATAAAAAATATATGTATAAAAACAACTTTTTACTATACATTTCTTTTTCGTATACACATTTTTACGTTAAACAGTTTCTTTTATTTTTTTCTAAAGATAAACATAGTAATACAGCATTATTTTTGTATACTAGAAACATATATAATGCAGTTTCGGTTTTAAAAATTCTTTTATTTCTGATTTTTCGTTTACAAAATTAAAATTGTTTTTTTTTAACATGAAACTGCAAAATTTATGTTTTTAATTCTTTCGTGGCCAATTCTTATAGTTTTAGCGTAAATTATAAAATTTACTACACGGAAAAAGCTACACTCCCTTTTATGATGGTTTATTACAATAAAAATGCTTTATATTACAACAATATTACGATGCGAACTTTTAAAAGCGGATTGACAATATCTAGTATCATTACCTAGCAAAGTTTTTACAGCAAAAAACCAAACTTAGGCATTATGATGGTTTATTTTATTATTGTTGTAATTTCTACGCCAAAATAATGAGTACATAATACTAGCATTTTTTTGGCTATAAAACATGGTCTGAAATTTTATGCAACTGCTTTTCGTTTAGAAACCTCTAATGCTAATGACGTATTTTTCAAAAGGATAACAATTATGATACAATAATTTTTACTGGTTACGCAAAATCAATCTTAATAATTGCTGATAATAAAAAAAAATGCTTTTCATGCATAAATAAAAAAAAAAATATATACGAAGTTTCTTTAATATCAGTTATTACGTTGCTTTTTTTGTTATAAGTAAAAATTGGAAATGTGTTTGTAAACTTTATGTTATTATCATGCATGTCCTCTATAAGATAAACTTATAGCAAATGTATAAAAAGCAAGAAATTGATACTAACATGCTTTCGAAATATTTTTTTGTTTTCTTTTGCTGTGTTTTGTCTACCTTGATGCAGTAAAGTAAGTGACATGAACAATACTACCATCATAGTGCATATATAATTTAAATAACGTTTAACCTAAAAGATTCTTATACATATTTAATAAACACGTCATATGCTAATATTAGCACACTAACTATACATATAGTTTGGTTTGTCTCTTATTGCATGGTACTTTGATCTTAGAAATATTCTTAGTTGTCATTTAAATACGAATATTTGGATCTGGCGCGTTTAACGTCTTAAAACGAGGTACTTGTATTGCGTTTTTTGCTGCTAGAATCGTAACTTTTTGCAGGACGTAAAAAATCACAAAAAACGTCATTATACTACTCGACAACAGACTTTTAACGCATAAAGCAAGCAGTAAGATATTCTTGATTTAAGTTTTAATATATTATAGCAACGCATAGTAAACAAAAAAAAAACCCTTTGGATAGTATAAATCAATTTAATATCGTAACCCATTGTATACCTTTAACAACAAAAAACCACATAAAAAATGTTTGTGACAAAGCGTGAGGTAAATATATATTTGCTTTTAGAAAGAAAAATGCAAAGAACACAAAAAACAACGTTACAACTTGCACGCAGAAGATACATGCATTTTTATAACCGAGTGATATAAAAAAGCTTTTTGCGATGCGGTATAATTTTTAGTAAAGTACAAAAAAAAAATTAAAAAATTAGAAGAAGTTATTGCACAGACACATGAATGCCCAAAGGCAAGCAAATCAGTACAAATAGCAGTCGCATTAAGTATATTATGCCGCGGTGTACTTTATGTATTAACAGCTAACGACTTAACAGCTAAATCCAAAGCACTTTGCTTTAAAATAATCTTTGACCAGCACTACCAAGCTTTGTATTTTTGATTAATAACGCAGGGAAACTTTTTAAACTTATTGTTTACTTTTTAACTTTATTACAAGATCTTTTACAGCTTATTGTTTTTATGTTAGAAACTTATCAAACTGTCAACTTATATAACAAAAAAAGGGTACATAATACTTAGATCAAATGTCAGATCCCCCGAAAAAGAGAATATGTATACCGTTTTTTCATCTTTATGGGTGTCTGGCCCTTGATCCCTTAACCCGATACACACTTGAACCTTGACATAAAACTTTGGAACAAGGGTTCGATTCCTCCGTCGAAAGAAAAAAAAAGCCGTGTTTATTTTCGGGGTACCTGACCCTTGATCAAAGCACCAGAATGGGGTTGACCCAATTATAAGAAAGTTTGCTAAAAAAGTTTAATCAAAAAGGTAAAAGTTGTAACAAAAAACAGAATACTAATTAACAACTTACATAATATTTTTTATAAAAAAAAACATTGTAAGCGTAACAAATAAAAGTAATATACGGTTAAGGTTAGAGTAATGGTTAATAAAAAAACAGAAACTTTGGTATAGTGAAGGGTTAAATAGGGTAGTAAAAATCGATTTCATGTTTTTTTATTGCTTTTTAAATACCTTATATTGCAAACGTACGCTCTTTATCCCAATTATATCTGTGGTAGAGTTTTTGTAGGGTTATAAAAATGGGTATATGAAGTTGTTTTTTATGTTTCTGCTTCATACTTTTTTACATCGAAAGTGCGGGGTTGCCAATTGATAATTGTTAAAGAGGCGCTCTTGACTCTTGTTCATTTCTTCAGGGTAACCTTACTTTTTTTCCGATTAAAAGGGGTGATTTGACCCTTGATCCGACACTTAATTACCGACTAAAGATTTAAAATCGAAAATATCTAAATACGAGAAGCAATCAGTTATCATATAAATATGTAAAAAAAAGGGTACAGACAACGTCTAAACGAACACATAACGCGCAAAATAAACGAAGTAGTTCTGGCCTATACATACGTCAAGTTATATAATACAAAAATTAAACGAACCGAAAATAAATATGATTCAAACAAAAGAACTGTTACGTCGCTAGCAAGTTTGAAAATCTGACATACGGATCTTATGTAGATGAAAAATCATTAGGTATGTTAAAAAAGTATTATTCACATGTAAAAAGCTAAAAAAATGTAAAGACCGAACGTTAGCAGAAACGTTTTTGATAAAATGCTATAAGTAGTCTCCTCATTGTTTTTGCAAAGCTAAAAAGGTGTTATAATTTTAAGAATGCAAATACTAACGACAACTTTGTTTTGCTGTAAAGCCTATTTCATTGCGCGGCAAAAAACTACCCGTCAAGCTGTGCCCGTTGCATCGGTTCATAAGTATGACAGCTACACACAACACAAAGAAAATTTGACTTTTTTATTGGATCATAATTCAGTAAAACAAAGGCATTAGCGGAAACATTTTTTAACAAAAAAAAAATGTTTTTTTTGCAATAATGCGGGTGTTCTTAATCGAATTTTACTACAAAAAACCAATTTTAATACAGCGAAAAATGTATAAAATTGTCCAGAAAAGGCTTTTAAATGCGCATTTACAAACAAAAAAAAATTGAGATTTTCTTTGTATTTTTACTTGGTTTATAACAGAAAAAGAGGCTTTTATACTGCCAAAAATTTTGTCGATTTCATCCTTCGTGGCAGTTTTCTATAAAAATAGAATACAGTATATCTTCAATATAAAACACTGCGTAACACACACTTGTTTCTATACATTGCATTAGAAAACGACTTTATCAATTACAAACTATAAACTGGCATGAAAAGCTTGTTCGCCATCTGCATTTAACATTTGTTTTCAACAATGGTATTGTTAGTTTATTGCATTTTCGAATTTAGCCAAAATCTCTTAGCAATATTTCGTTTAATATTAAGCTTTTTCTTTGTTAAAGTTTTGTTTTTAAAATTATTCAATACTTAAATATTTTTGCTGTTATATATAATACAAACATCGTAATATGGAAAAACAAACGGTTGTATAATATTGCGATAACGTAAGAAAAATCTAAAATTAAAATATATAAACATGATTTTAGTAATTGATTTTCAGTTTCTAAAAAATGAAATTACTTTTTCGTTTTATACAGCCCCCATAGGTCTTTAAAAAAACACGATCACTTACACCGTAAAACGAAATTTAATAAATGGCGTTGCCCTTCATTTGTTTTAAGTGGGGCAAATATTTCAATAAAAAAAGTTCTAGTAATAATAAGATTGACATTTTTAAGTCTGTAAAAAATAATTAAAGTCATTTATAGAATCAAATTTTCCCTTTTATGGGTTTTATTTTTCGAATACTATGGTAACTACTAGGGCAAACCAAAGCGCTTTAAGCAATTAATTGCTTCAATTTAGCTATTTCGGCAATTTTTACTGTTTTTTTTTATGTTATTTGTATCGCCAGTACAGCTAGGAAAAAAAGTAGTCTAATAAATGCACAAAATAGATGCAACACGCGTTTTACGGTTTAAATTTGTTAAGTGACTTAATTGTTCATTGGTCAATATATTTTAATAGTCATTTATTTTACATATAGCCATAAAAAAGCCATAGAATATGTTTTTGCACATAACAGGGCAACATTTTTACATTTTTTTTTTATATTTGATGATTTACAAAAATGCAGCAATATAGCTATTTCGTAAAACAAAAAACGCTTCTGAAAACTTAAAGTATAAAAAAAATAAGTGTCATATTAATTATAAAAGGTTTGTAGAGTACTTAAGAAGGGAGTAAGATCCTTTAAAAAAATATTTAACTAATAAACAAGTTTAAATACATAAAACCGATATTTTTATTTTTTTTTATGTACAAAAGTAGCTTTTACGCTTTTTGCTAATTTTGCAATTTTGTAGTTTTATAACGACGTGAAAAAAGCTTTTTTTGATAATTTTAAGTTGCCCTAGAAGTTACAAACTTCAGTCAACGTTAAGTTAAAAAATATTGTGGCAACACTACGCACTAAATGTATGCTTTTTGTGATAGTTGAATATTGCGTATGCGAGATACTGTTTTACCTACAAAAAAGCATTCATAGCGTAAACAATTACTGAGCATCTCTTCAAGTAAGTAACAAAAAACAATAAAATGTATCTGCGCTGAACCGGCAATTGAGTATTGGCTTTGCCAGGATGCAAAAAATATCTATGGGTAATACTAATACATTTTACCATGTAAAACTTAGCTCATTAGAAAAAGAATTATATTAAAAATAGTCTTTATTTTTAGCAAGTCTTTCAATTTTAAGTAAAAAAAATACAACGTTCTTAAAAACATACATCACAATTAAATAGATCAATAAGATCATTTAGGCAAAATTATTGTATGTGTAAGAAAAAATAAAATACAAAAAAGGTATCATTATTGGCCCTGAAACAACAACCATAAGAAAAACTTAACAAGATTATTAAGTCAAAGAGATAAAAACACGGCGTATTTTTACTAAAACAGTAAAACATTACTTATGATATGTAAAATACATATCTAAGCATACGATTCCACTCTAAATCACGCAAAACGTATTATAAAAGTTTGATAAAGGTATTTTAGTGTGACCTAGTTATAAAAATATTTGTATAAATAGTTGCAGTTTTTTATGTTACTATATAAAGAATATTGCATGTAAAATATTGTACAACTAACTTGTCGGAGAAACTATATTTTATAGGTATTATCGCGCGGCATTTTTCCTTTTTACAATTTACTATGTTATTGTCAAAAATCTGCATTCTTATACTATAGAGTGTTTACATCATACATCTTATTGCAGAATTTGCCAAAAAAAACTACAAAAAACCTAAGATTGCAATATAAACACGTTTAAACAGGCGCAAAAACTTGTAATGTATACAGTGGGAACTTAAACTGTAAAAAAAAATATAAAATTCTTTATAATTTGTTAAATTTAAAGAAGTCTTGTGTTTTGATAGTTTGGACTTTTTTCATATTTTTATCTTAGTAAATTTTCTTTTTAAGCTCTCGATGAAATGATCAAAATTGTGTTTGTTTGTTAAATGCACAATAAAACTTACATGTTTGTATATGCTTTGCAATACCCTAATTGTATTCGTAAAATAAACTAGTGCATTAGAAAAAAAGTCAACTGTTTTGCATTCCAACCTTAATTCTCTCAGGATGCAATATTAATATAAAGCTCGTCTTAAACAGCCCTTCTTCATAATGCGTGTATTTTGAAAATGTTTGTTTTATTTTTTTTAATTTGTAAAGTATATTTTGCTCGTGTAGAATAAAAAACTTATTTTGCCTATTTAAAAGTAGATGTTTAATCAACGCTATTATAAATTGTAGACAAGTTGGACAGTTTTAAGGCTAATTTATAGCAAAGAGTTTACAGATGATGTTAATAAAGTGTGAATCTCGGGATTATGTTGTTTTATAGACCGTAAAAGTATGTGGTAAAGCTTCAACTACTGCAAAAAATTTATAACAATCATGAAAAAAAAATATTTTGTCAAAAAATTTTAAAAAAGTACTATAAAAAATTCGAACTAAATAAAGACATAAAAAAATACATTGTTTACTGTTTATGTATGCGTAATAAATCCTTACAACGTATATTCATATGTACTTTTTACAGAACAAAACAAAAACTTACCCCCTGGGCAAGCGCCTCACTATAAAAACACCATAGTATATGCTGTTCAAGTAGCACTGTATACAACAGTTACTCTGATATCTAAAAACTGGTTCTATGCAAAATACGGCATAAAACATGTTGATAAAAAGAACAATAGTATAAATTTGAAAATTTAGATTTCCAGCTGCGTTTCCTTTACGCGTAATATTAGTATAAATATAGGGTACAAATGTTTTACAAAAAAGTATACAAGGCCCTCTACAAAATGCTTCTGGCTCCTTTTTTTTGTGTGCATGCTGCCAAAAACATAGGGTTTATAAAACAATGCACAAAAATCCGGCGTCAGTAGTTTGATCACATTTTTCCAGGTCAATGTTCCTTTTTTTTCTTTTGGTATCCCGTATAAAACCAAACGTTGTTTGAAATCCAAATAACAGCATATTAAAAACTGAATTTGATATTTGTAGCATGGCTTAAGTTGCGAAGCATGAACCTTGATAAAATTACGAAACGCGAAAAAACGCGAAAAAAAATGCGGATCACGAATAATCATATGGTTTATGTATTTTGGAATACTTTTGTCAAAGCAAGATTTGTTATAGCAACTAATTTCATATGAGGAAAACAAAATCGAGTAATTGTTTGCAGTTATAAATTTTTCTATTCAAAACACCATACACCTTTATAGTTATGTTAAAATATAGCCCCATTTGCTGTAATAAAAAGGCAAAGCCAATGTGATTACCACAATTCACATTTTATGCACTTGAAAAAAAGACATGAAGCCGAAAGGTATATGTTAACAATGAAAAAAAAAATAATAACAACATCGAATTTTTGTATAATTATACACGGTCATGGTATCACGTACACTAGTAAACAAGTCAAATCATTTTTAGATCATTGTCAAGTGTTGCACATTAAAGGATGTTTTTTTTTACCTAAAGCGGCTTTTTTAAAAACAAATGTTTAATATTTTGTGACTCTTCATTGTTTTAAAACTTTCGCCCAAAAAATTTTTTTTATTCGGCTATATGTCCTAAAATTAAAAAATTTACAAAATATAATTATTGCGTGTTGTGCCAAATTGATTTTCATTCACTTATTCAAAAAAAAGATGAATTATTTATTAGAAGTTTTTATGATCGGGTATACAAAAACAGAAAGGTTATATTGTAATATAAGACTGTACATATAAAAAAATATTGCGCATTTCTAACAATTAGAACCAATTACACGACTGTTTACTTAGCAAAATAGAGCAAACAATACGTTTATTTGTCCAAATAATGTTCTTGTAAAAAAAATGCCAAAAAATAGCCACGAATACCTTTTAAGGCCCAGAAAAAGTTCGATCAAGATGCACAGCCCAAGCCAAATTATAGACAAAGGCCTCTGTAATACATAAAACCTTCCAAACTGTGCAAAAAAATACAAAATGAAAAATTAACATAATGCAATACAATGCTATAAATGTAAAACACCAAAATTTTTGTACAATTGACTGATTGAAGAGTAATAAGACACTCCTCTGATGTAAATTATCTGTCTAGCATGTACACAAATAGTGTTCAACACGACGAAGCTATTACTTTATTGTGACACGCTACACAGTTCCTACCACACTGCGTGTTCAAAAACTTATATTTAGACATTTAAATTTTACCATGCAAATCATTTTCAAAAAAATGCTTCATATAAGATATTTGTATAAGGTTTGCTTAGACTAAACTAAACTATGTGTCGACGCAACTTAAGAATCTAAATAAGGCCTGTCTGTCATTTATACTTGTTGCAAAATACATACACAATGCGACAATTGACTTTTTAACAATTTTAAAAAATAGCGATAAGTGCTTAATATTGTGAAACGCAAAACATTAACTTTGAAAAAAAATTTACGGTCTGATGTAATATCATTTAAAACTTACATCTGTCAATATGTCGAGTATTTTTTTACTAAGCTTGTAATAAATAATGTACAAAAAATAAAAAATTGGCAAGGTATTTTGTTTCAGATTTACTTCCAATTTTTTTTGATTGGCGTATCACTATTTCATGCCACATTATCAATTTAGCATAACATTTTAGAGATTGTCAGCGCTTATACATATTTTGTCAGCATAGACATCTTCGCTATACTGAAAAACACTTTACATGCACGTCGTCTTTTAGGAAAATTTTTACGTGGTATAATCTGTTATCTTTTTTTTCTAGTTCAAGCACATTGTAAAGGTGCGCTGTTAGCTCACAGTATTTTTTTTATATATAAAGGTGTAGTCAACGCTTTTTTCATTTTTTTACTTGTAATCTGCCGCATCTTTTTTTCGTATTGCACATATCTGTTGTTTCATTTTTAATTTGGGTGTTCTTTTCTTATAGTTCAGTGATACAACAATATTTGACGCACATTTTAGAGATTTTTATGATATAAATTCATTTATGGTTACTTTTTCGCTCACGCCAAATGACAAAAAAATAGACATATAAAGGGCTTGCGCTGCGACATGCATGGTATAATTATTCTTCATGATACGACGCGTTTGTCGTAGCCGGATACATCTTTCCGGTAAAGACTTAAGATGTAGCATTGAGGCGTCGTCGCTGATCGTGTAATTCTGACTTTTTTTGTCTTTGATGCGATGAAAGATGTCAGCAAAAAAGAAAACGCCAAACCGAAAAAAAAATACTTAAAAGTATTAAAAGAAAAAAGAAGACAATAAAAAAATTTTAAATGACTTCTTTATGTTTTAATATGACTTTGGCCTGAGAGCCCGCCTTACCAGAATACCGTTTTAACAAATACAAAAGACGTTTACATGCAGTGCTTCTACTTCTTGCTGTTTTAAAAAATGACTTTTGTTGCATTAAACCTTACGCAATTAACTGTTTATGAAATGGAACCACACTAAGTGATAATAAAACAGACGATAAGTTTTGCATTTTTAACATACACACGGTGCACATTTTGCATGCATTAATACTCTGTTTGTATTTTACACTACTAAAATTGTAGTATTAAATAGTAAAAAAGAAAAACAAATGATAATGTCTCAAAATAGATGTAAGACTATGCGAACAGTTTTATATGGTGGATCTTTGTACAGACCAATTTTGAATTACATGTACTTTATGATTTGAGTATGTGCAATTTTTTTTTTATCATTTATAAGAAAATTGAAATAATCCAGGAAACTAAGATACGAAAAAAAGTTATAAAAAGATGAAAAAACATGTAAGTAACTGTACTATAGTAACTTCAGGTAGCGTCAAAAGTTTGTCGTACTATTGTGTCACATTAAATAATTTTTCTTCTCGCCAAAATCAAAAGAGAACAGATTCACCCGAAGGTATACCTGTAGTACACAATGGGCTACAACAAAAAAGAGTTGTTGTATTTTGTATAGTTGTAATACGTTTTTTAAGCTTTGCATTATTTTCATTTTTTTTTGGTTTTAATTCGGTTCATCATAATTATCATTCGCCTCCTTTACAACGCGATGTTATGAATGTGGTCATATAGACAGTCTATTTACAAGTTCTGTTTTTAATATAAACATGCTTTCTAATATAGAAATGTTTTATTCGACTAAAGATATAGTTACACTTATTTATATTTTTCTTTTATAATACTTTTGACTGCAGTAATATAGTTTTCCGAATACGTGCAAATTATGAAATAAAAATACTGCAGTGGTGCTATGCTGTTCAACTGTTTTATACATTTTTTTCTATGCAATTACTCGTTTTTCTTGTATTTTTTGTAGTTGTCAAAGTGCATTTTCTTATTTTAAAAATGTATCAAGTAAATATGCAAAAACACTACGGCGTAATATTGCATATTTGTCAAAAACAATGTACATAATTATTGGCCATAAAACTCATTCAAATTAAATATACACCGTACTTGTATGTACCCCGTTTTTGTCATTCCCTTACTATTTAATAATTTTCTTTGTCTTTAACCTTCATCCCCGATGCAAAAAAAAAGAATTTAAATAAAAGCTATAGTGTTATAGAAAGTTTTGCATTATCCTCTCATTAAACTCTTTGCTAGTTTCGAATGTCTGTTCTTTTTGCATAAGAATTATGGGTGTACAAATGTCAAGTATGATCATCTTTGCTGTATGAATGTTTACCGTAGAAGTATTGACTCAGAGCTATACCTACTTGATTTTGTACGCAGGTGTTATAAACTTGTGCGTTCATCTTTTGTTTACGGTCTTCCCGGCGCAACTCTTACTTTTTTTTTGTTTAGTTAATACATAATTTTTTTAAGTCGTGGTTTTTACTAGTTAAGCTAACCGAATTTTATATTTTTTCTTTATCTCTGATCTGTCTATTTCTATTGCTGTTATATTCTAACCATTTGTTTTATCAGTTGTGGTTCGTTTTTTTTGTAATATGTATCGTTTGTTTTCTGCCACCGGGGTTTTTTTTTTCCAAGTTGTATTTTATCCGATTTTTTTCTAATTTTCTTTTTTTTTAGCATACTTGTCTGTATTTTTGTGTTCGAATATGTATTGTTCTAGTTTTCATACTATAAATACTCTTTCAGGAGGCTCCTGTTGTACACCTTATGTGTCTTTTTTAATGTATACAATACATGAGTTTAAGCCTGTTTAAAGCAAATTTTATGTGCAAATTCTTTTATAACAAATCATAGTTTACTTTCTTGCATTTTTTTTTCAAATCTATTGCACCAACTGTAATAAACACTTCTTTAAAATAGGTCTTGCATTTTTCTATCGGCTATTTCTTCTTTTATCCCTATTATTTTTCCTCATTTTTAGTTGCTTTTGCTGTGATTTCGTGACTGCTTTGCTATCATACGTTGCCAATATCTAGTGAGCTGTCGTCCCACATACAAAAAAAAGTTGACTAGGCGTTTTATTTTTACTTTGGATGTTGATTATTGCAAAAAGATGTGGATATCTCTACATGTTTGTATCGGCTGCTGCTATTGTTATTGTATGCAAAATAGAAAAAGGTACTAATCTTGTTAAAGAGATATAAAACGCGCAGTTTATACATCAACATGTTTTTTTTACCCGCGCAATATAGCGCTTTGTTGTACACTTTAAACGTCTGTCGTCTAACTGTTCACGCCTTAGTATAAGTTTACTTTATTATTGATAAAAATAGTAAATTACAAGTTAATATTTTTTTTGTTGTAGAAAAAGATACGAAGTATATAAATATACGTTTTTTAGTCTCTGACTATTTTTTTTCTGAAATATCAATATTAAAATAAAAAAAAACTGCTTATTTAGCATCGTTTCTTTTTCTGTTGCGGTAATGACTTAAATTGTTTTGATTGTATATACAAACTGCGTGCAATGCGGCCTGCCTGGCTTGCTATGTGTTTTTTTTCTTACGTTATATTTTCATGCTTTGCAAACTATTTGCCTACATTTTATACTTCTTCCGTTGCGTAAAAGTATTACCAGAGGTTGAATTTATGATTATATTGGCATTAAATACAAGCGAATATGTCTGCTGATATTCTTTCTTTGCAACATGTTGTTTGCGTCAAATATTTTAAAAGCAAAATGGCTATTAGTCTTTGTTACGGGTTAAAACCTACCTTGTGAGATTTTTTTCAAACGCTAAACCTATGTAAAATAACCTTTCTAACTTTTAAAAAAGATTTTTGTGTAATACTTGGCAAACCGCACATATTTTGTACTTTTATTACAGCTTCTAATTTTAAATACACTTGCAAAAAATATTTTTTTTCGTGCCAAATATACTGCTTGGCTAAAATGCTCGTGTAGCTTACACTGCACACTGCATACAACTATCACCTTTTATGCATTTTCCTCATTGGTTTACATTGTATTTGCTTCTTTTGTTGATATGCATGCTCATGCGTCGTAATCTTTGTTGGTTTATCTAGTCCATGTGCATTGTACACACAAAATTCTTTTTGCTTGCTTGTCAATGTGTGCATTTCTTTTGTGTTGTTTTTTACCGTATATTTACTAATGTTTTTTTGTATATATACCAATTATAATCGACCTTCCAGATAGCACACCATGCCAAAACTGCACATTAACAACATAATAATAACCTGTTATGTTTTTTTATAGTTTTTAACCGGCGTCTTCACTTTTTTATACTTCGTTAGTCATTTATATTTTTGTACATGTTTTATATTCTTTTCAATACCGCTTTCTCACATTTTTAATCTAGCGCTGTTGTTAAAATACGCTCATTACTACGCGGAAGCAGAGTAAATGGTTCTTGTTAACAGAATATTTTTTTTTAACGCTATACCTGTTTTTCACATCGTGTATACTTTTAATTCGTAGCTAAGGTACAATGATATACCATAATACTTTACAAACTATACATATATGCTCACCTATTTAGTTTACACAATTATAGGGGCGTGTGCATGGTTTTTGGCTTTGGGGTATGAGTTTCGCGATTTTTATCTCTGTACTATTTTTCATTCCAAATCTGATTATGACTCCCAGCAGTGGCGATCCCAGAAATTTTATATGACGAAGGCTAGTAAAGGTTTTGTAACCAAAAAAGGGTTAAAACACGTTTGACGAATGCAAAATCTTATTTATTTTTTTTTAAAATTTTTATTTTTTTTTTTTTATTGAAAGAATTTTTAGACAACAAATCTCTGCACAAAAAAAAAACCCTTTTTACTTGAGTTGTAACTTCTTAGTCTAGGAGGGGGGCACGTG
>JAQFYM010002221.1:0-25247 GCA_034694785.1 Agrenia bidenticulata | reverse complement strand
GTATAATACGTGCACATGGGCAACACAACTTTGTAGAAAGCGTTTTAAAACTTATAAAAAAAATATATATAACTTGCTTTTACGTAAATTTACCGTATAAAAATTGTATAAAGGGCGAAAAAACAAAGTTGCAAAGGTGAACTATTTAAACAAGAAATTCAAGTTTAAGGCCTTTTTAAATGTGTGTATTTTCTAAATGCATAAACATTTTTAACAAAAAAAAATTAAGGGCAACATACTACATTGGTATGTCTAAAATCCAATTTTGCATCTATATTTCAGTTTTATATGCTTTTAATAAATAGTTTTTGTACTTGCCATATTTTACCTAATTGCCATAATGGAGGATATGTAAAAAACCATACCCCATGCATGGTTTTACCGTATTCGGGCTTCCTGTTTACGGCCATAAACTTTTTTGTGTAAATATATGATTCTGGGTTTTTTTGTAGATGTATCTATTAAGAGAATATTTTGCAAGAAAGTTAGATATTTTATACTATGATTCAAAATATCTAATAAATCCATTTTATTTTATATATTTTTGGTTCATTTCTGTATCCTAAAACCGTCCCTAACTTAAATAGACCGTATGATAAAGTCGCCAAAACAGAACAACAACAAAAGAATTTGCGAAGACTTTAATTTTTGGCGCATTGGAGTAATTTTGCGTTAATGCATTTTTTTTATTTGCCCTTTACAATGAAATTCATATATATTAAAGCGACGTTAGAAATCAATTACTAATTGACTTTTTATATTACAAGGCAACTCTTTTCCAATCTGAAATATAGTTTTTACATAAAACGAAAAATAATAGACATTTAAATTGCATACTCTTTTTTATACGTTCAATAAAAGCCTATTAGTATAGGACGCAAGTTTTTGCTTCGAATACTCAATTCATACATTTTATACCTTAAAGGCGTGCAACATGTTCAGTTTTATACACAAAAATCTTAGAGTTTGGCAAAATTTGTCCGCCCGCCTAAGATTTACTAAGCCCGGCTTTCGATAAAGTAGGCTCGAGCCACTCGGGCTTCACGCAGATTATATGCGTTACAAATAAATAATTTTCAAAATAAAAGGCTTTATTTTAATTGTTTCCTTTTCAATTTCTACAAAGATTAGTAAAACCAGCGTTCAAGTATGATATTCAATACACCAATATTTTTTTTTACATGTTTTATCATTAAAGTGCTTAATCGCCTTAATTTGTATTTTGGCAATTAATATTTTTTGTAAGCAGAATTTTCTTAATACTGCAACCTTTTATATTTTTCATGTTTTCTCGTGCATTTTTTTCGATGTTTACTTTCATTTAGTAGTTCAGATTAAAGGAAGTAATAAAATATACCGTAAAGTCTCGAGTATAAGCACGGGGTCTTAACAATAAAAAATTTAGTTTAACCTTTGAAAGAGTTCAGGGTAAATGTTTCGAAATTTAAATTTGAAACAAAAAAAGTTTTCGAAAAAAAAATATTGTATAATTTTGTAAATTAATTTTTAAAATGTACACAGCTCAAATTTTATTTTTTTCATTACACATATAAGTGTAATTACTTATTTAGTCATTACGCGTATATGTTCAATGGTCCATTACAGCATTACACATATATGTGTAATGACTCTTTTAAGGTTTAAGAAGTAAAAGGTCTCGAAAATAAGAGCTCTTAAAACATTACAAAAATACAAAAATAATCTTACTATGTTCATATTTACCAATTAAATATAATAATAGATCATTAAATTTTAAAAAAAATCACTAACCTTTCTTTTATTACTTCATAAATTACGTTTAATGCCACTCCGTATTTGTTTCAAAATCCTTTTAAGACAACACAAAATTCGGAATTTCTACTAGAAATCATTGGAAATGCACTTATAAAATCCTATTAAATCTCCAGGATAAGACAGATCAAGTTTTGATGTTTTGTGAGTACAGAACTGCATTAAATCCCCGGTTTTTGACCAAAGTAGCAATACTTTACTATATACTTAATGTTTTGACATATTTAATCTTTTTTTTTTGCGCAGGATATGTTAAATTATGGAAGTTGGATGTTCTGCACTTGCTTCTTAGGGTATCCAAAAATAAGGCTCAACAATAAATGCATAATGATTTTTGCCCTGTGCTTTTATTCGAGACTATACGATAATAATGATTGTTATTTACCTAAAATATATACAAATAGCAATTTTTTTTTGTAAAAAAAAACATGCATTCGTCGATCCCTTATCATAAAATAGAATCTATAATGCAATGTTTGATTTTTTATATTTTGGCGTGATAAACAAAAACATGTCTGTTGAATTTATTTACATTTTAACTATTAATTATAGAAAATAAACATAATGTCACGCATTACTAAATAGACTTTTTTTTTATTTTTTTCTTATAAATAATAAATACTAGGTTAGGGTATAGAAAAATATAACTGTGCTAATAGAAAAAGTTATTTTTAAAAATAAGTATCCGTTTTTTTTTCTGTATTTTTATAAAACTTCTATGTATCAGTTTTTTTTCTTTTTTTTTTGCATATTTTTGATTTAGGTTTAGTTTTAGTTTTAGTTTTAGGTTTTTTTTCTTGAAATTTTAGGTAAAAAGACCTAACAAATTATATAAAATGAATACTTGTTGTATAAAAGAACATTTGCTTTTACATATATAGTTGTTCATAAGCAAAATTTCTTACGAGTGCTTTTTAGCTTTTATTGATTTCGAAAAGGTCGGACATGCAAACGAATGCTAAAACTAAGCCAGAATAGTAATTTTTCGGTAATAAAAATATAAAATGAGCATTGCATAATTTTATTATTTTAAATTATAGTCAGCATTTTTTTAAAATTAATTTTTTAGTATTCTAATAAGGCGACTTACAATTAGAGAACTGCATTAGCCCGGAAATACACAGCCTTACGCCGGGATAAGAGCGGGCAAAAAACAATATGACCATAGCGGGCAAAAAAAAAGACATATATATATTTTTACGCTTTTGCACAAGCAAAATAGAAGCAAAATTTAACATTAAAAGCTATAAAATGTGATTTATGCACTAAAAATAACAAGTCTTGTCTTTTTACATATTTTAAGTAGTAATAACTAGTTTACTCTGCACTTTATCTTGCAGGAATATCTTTTTTGCATCATTATACGTAATTTGATTTTCAACCTGCAAAAGAGTTTAGTTAATTACGTAAATTTTGTATTGTACAAAAAATTATAACCTTCCAAAAAAAAAATTGTAGATTTGCTATATTGATTGTTAAAATGACACTACGTAAATTTTGATTTTTTCTATTACACATATATGTGTAATGGCTAGGGCCCCCGCAAAAAACCGAGGAATTTTTTCGTTACCTATGGTTTTTTAAAAAAAAATGTAAACTATGGAAGATGCACAAAATTAAAAATTTCAATACAGTTGTTGTTGTAATTTTGTACGTAATTTACTATTTCAAGTGTAAATTTTACTTTCCATTATGTTTTCTACCTGCACAAATCCAAATATGACCCTTGAAAAGTAAAGAAAATCTAAAAAACAACATTATTTCCCACTACGATATAAACGCATTTATGCTTCATAAAGAGTTTGTCATTTCAAACGTTTTGATGCATATATGCGTCAAAATAAAAAGTCACTTTTGTAAGTTTTTAAGCACATTTATTTTATTTTAAAAAACTTAAAGTAATACTTTTTTTATTGTTTCTCAGTATTTTTTTTTGTTCATCTTAACAGTAATAGTAAAAATTAGACTCCTCTTTTATATGACGCCGCAAATTTACAAAATATATAAATAAATCTTTTTTGCATTTTAAAGCATATATATGTACACAACAAATCAAGGAAACTTAGGATTTTATACTGAAATATAATAAGTAAAAATTTATATAAAAGAATTAGAAATTGCTTTAGCAATTACAGTACAGTGAGTATATATACATTTAGAGTTTTGTATTGCAACCTACCACATTTAAAAAAAGGTTAAAAAGATAAATATAAACATGACAAAAAATGATAATCTTTATATCATATACATGATAATACCTTGATATCATAAAAGAAAGAAGTCCGGTTTTTTCTAATAAAAGCGAGGCGACGCCAGAGCGCGAATCGATCGGTGCTCCGCTCCAGGATCGTGGCGACGCCAGAGCGCATATCGATGCCTTCGACCGTAGATCAAAATCCAACTTTACGTGCATGCTACTAGGGGTAATGCATAGATAATTAGTTATCAGTATAAAGAAGATATTAGTCTTATCTGTTGTCAAGATAGTCTGATAAAACCAATCAAGATAAGAACATCTAAAAAAGTGCAAAATTATATAACAATAAGCCTTTAAAACAAACTAAAGCCTTTTCCCGTAGACATTCAGCTACATCCAACCCATATTATCTATATATTTATATATGTAAATTTACAAAAGATTATCTATAATTTTATTCTATAAACAGATTTATCTGCTTCGCTCTTTTTAAGTGTCTTGATAAGATATATGTTTATTAAATAAACCAATAGTTATTCAATACGAAATTTCAATAAAAAATTAACTAAAACTACTTCTTTGTTAAAAAATAAGAAGTCAACGTACAATGTTAACAGAAAAAAGAGTCCTTACAAAAGATATCCTAAAAATGAAACAAATGAAAACCAAAAGTTTTCGATTGACAAGTTGAAGCCAAACTCGCAAGGGCTTAAATTAAAAGTGAGTCACAACCCGACGATTTAAGATATTATTTCTTTAACATTTAATGTCGTAAAATATAACAGCTGTTTCAACTAGCACACCGACACGTTTGTACCCGCTTTTGGTGCAGGCCCCAGAGAGTACAGTTTCCAACTGTCGATCTGCTAGAAAGAGCCTATCCGGCTATATTGAAAAAATATCATTTTACATGGTTTCATGTTTTTATAAATTTTAAACAATAAATATAATAATTTCGTACTATTCGTAATAATGTGTATGGTAAATAGCCTGAAAAAACATCATTTTATCTCATGAATGTTTAATGCAACTTTTTATGCATATAAAATGATGCTTTCTCTTTTAGATGACCCGTCATCGTTCATCAGTAGAGGTACGAAAATGAAACGGGTCTTTTTAGAACGGTGACTATTTTTCGAAACGATCCGTATTTCTAGCCACATATAAGAAACTACAAATATAACGCAAAGGGTCATATTATAGTGGTAATTTATTTATATAAATATTTTATCAAGTATATATCAACAAGACCAGTGAATACAGAAAAAGCATTTTTCTTAGTAAAATAGATAAAATAAAAGTATAAATGTAAAAATTAGTAAAAAATATGCCAAAATTTTTAGATTATCTTTGTTACGATCGTTCCAAAGGCCGACCTCTATTTATTAGAGTAACGTATATTAAAAAAACAAATAAACTAGTTCAACAATATAAAAAGAGTGTTTAATTTATTGGTTTATCTCGATTTCACTATAACAAGAAGTTTTATTTTCTTTTAAAGGCTTAATTTCCAAAAATTTGGTTAGAAATGACATTATTTTTTAAACTCACTGTCTCATTTTTTAATCTTAAGATTTATCTGTATAAATAAATGACCTTTATGAACAATACTTTTTATTATTTAACGTCTTATATTGATCTCCTCATTGATCTCGCACTAGTTTCTATGACAGAAAGATTGTAGAATATTATAAAAGAGATAATTCTTACATATACACAGCTCATATTACATAAATGAAAGCATTATCTCGTCATTTACTTGTATTATACTTCGTTTTTTATTTTCAACTATGACGCATATATGAGTCATATAGACATAAAAAATGTGTGAAAAATCAACTCTATTTTCGGCCAAATAAGCGGCTCAAAAAAGACCAACGTTAAAATTTCTTATATTTAAGTGGGAGTTAATATAAAGCGTAAAAAACATCAATAACATATTTAATCAATAAAAAAGAATATATACTTGTAGAAAATACCATCATTTTATTTTTTAATTGTCGTTTTACAAAAGCCAAAGTAGCATACCATGTAACAGCTTCATTATCTGGTTTTTCCCTAGTACTAGTATATTAAAGCGGCTTTTGTAAATTATTATACATATTTATTTTTCTTGTAACTCATATATAATATTTTTTACAAAAACAATTACACGGCTTATTTTACTTATTTTGGGGGCCCTAGTAATGACTCTTTAAAGGGTTAATATAGTTAAAATCTCTAAAATTGCCTATTTCATGATTTTTTCAGATATTAACTATCGGTGTGGGTAAATCCAGGTACCGCTCGATCCACGTTTACTGTTTTTTGCAAAAAAAATATTTAAGGGCTAAACTAATGCAGGTCTCTACTTCCAATACAAATATTAAAAAAAAAATGAAATTTTTAATATCATGTGCTATATAAATGATTTTGTTTTTTGAGCTAGATACCCGCATGGCTTGATTGCGAAAAGGTGTTTGAATAATTTGCGAATCTACGATGTAATAAAAAAATACGATCAAATAAGAGTTAAATAGGTTTTTTAAAATAAAGTACTATGTAAAAAAAACAAATATTTATACTTACGTATTGCGAAAAATTTATTTTTGGCATTTTTAAGTCTGTTGATTTTTGATTGTACGATAAATCTATGTTCTCGATGTAACAAAAAAATGCATTTTATTCATGATTATAAAAAATATATTAAGATGGTTAAGTACTTGTTGCATAAAAAATATGTCTGTTCAAAAAAATTAGTGCGGCATTTGACGCGACAGAATTTTTAAATAGCAGTTGTACATTAAAATCTTTGTATCTTACTAAAAAAAAGTACTTACACTCATTTAAGAAATATTTTTAGTTTTCTTGCTTAGATTTGTTGGAAAGATGTAACAGATTTGCAAAAAGAACATGTGACGATAAAAAAGCCAATAATACATGTGTCAATGACAAAGCTAATAATACTATTAAAAACATAAACAAGTTAAAAAACACATGGTTATAAGTCATTCTTTTCAAAGCATTACAGTATTTAGTTTGATGTAAGTATCTTCTTTTCTTGCCACGCTTTGCAATTCAAATTGCAATAATTTGCATGTAAATTGCAACAATAGTCTACTAACTATATACAAAATTGGCAATGGTAACGCGTGCATTTATGCAGAAAATGATTTTGTATATACTTCAATACTTCTCATGGTTTAAAACGTTTAGCAAAACCAAGTGTAATTTCTTTTTATATTTTTTATTATTCATCTTTGTTTTTTTTTTTTTTTGCATTTAGCCTTAATCATCTACTTTCTATATAGTAAGAAATCAAACTGGTCTTTTTAAAGTACAAGGAAACCCTAAAATGGCGACAAAATCTACCAATATTATTTATTTTTACGGCGCGCAAAGCGCACCATTCGCGAACATGTTGCCATCGCAGACCGAATAACAGCTAAAGTAAAATCATTCTAGTATATAAAAAGGAAAATCGTGATTTGAGGGTTTACTTTTACATAAAACAAAATAAAAAACTCTGATTTTTTTTAAAAATAATTAGCAAAAATACAAAAAACCTATTATTGTAAAATACATTCTATATCTAAAAAACGACTAACAACTAAGACAATTAACTGCCATATATGTCTACAGCTTTTTAACCTTTTTTTTTAAAAATAAAGCGCTGCGTGCGCCTCAATTATTATTATATAAAAAAATAAATGGTTAACAGATACAATAAAAAATATTTCATTAGTGACATAAAATAATGCATTTAAAAAAGTACCTTCTTTACAAAGTTCAAAGGTTTTTTTGTGTGCATCTTGTACATTAATTGCATATATCAACGTCTAAAAATAAATTATTGCTAAAAAAATACCAAAATTCCTCATTTTAAAATTCCCATAAATCTTTTGATATAAAATAAGAAATTTTTGCAAGTAACATGAGAAAGGTAGCATTCAAATTAGAATAGATGGCAAGACATTGAATAAACAGCGGGTTTGCGCGACATGAGTGACGGAGAAAAAAAATGAGCAAACAGTTGTTGCCTCTTAAACCTTTGCCACTAAAAAAGTTTATTTTTGTATAATTATATGTTAAAAAGGTATAATAAACTAAAAAGAACAATTTTGTAATATAACATTTTTTTGTGTACTATGCACATTTTATTGATCCCTTAGCCATTTGTCATTTTGTTTTGAAGCTTATTATATTCGGTTTGACTTCTTTTTTTACATTTATAATCTTGCCACTGCGCATTATATATTTTAATAAAATTTATCGCGTAAATACTTGTTATAAAGTCACATCCATTTACATTTTTGCATGTAAATCAACACTAATTTATGTTTGTTTGTCTGTTTTCTAGATTCCTTTAAAAGATAAAAAGAATAGACCTATTTTATGTGAATAGATTTTATTTGCTTATAACATTTTTTTAAGCGTTTTCATAATAGGTTTTATCTTTTTGCTTGTGTTTTTTTTATAGTTTTATTTAATAATAGATCCGAAAAATTTATAATTTATAAAGGTAACAGTAAAAACGCAGCTGTAAAAAACAAACAGTTCTGCCATGCTAGAATTTACAATAAATCTCTAGAATAATATGTTTTACAAAATTTGTAATTCAAATTTACTGTTGTATTTCATTCTAAAAACAATTTTTTCGCCTTAATTTACAATAAATTGTTACCCAAAAGTTAAATAAAATATGTAAGTATCCCCAATCCCAATTTCTATCAAATAATATTCCGGTCTGTATTTTTTTTTATTTCCGGTCCGGTCATGCTTGTAAAATTAAAGCACGTTCAAAAAAATTTACATTGGGTCTTTCCAAAGCGAATTAAGGGGTAAAAATCCCATTGGAAAAAAATAATTACATTGGAAATTTTTTTGCTGTTTAATATTAAGGGCGTTTTCTCTAGCTTTTGCTATAGAATTAAACGCTGCACAAAAAAAGAGCCAAAAACTCCAATGGAAAATTAAAATGCTGTAGCAACTTATAAGATACTCATAAGAAAAAATCCAATAAATGATTTTAGTTGCCATGAAACTTTTTTTTTGACCAAGGTGCTCGCCCTTGGTTTTATTTTCTCCAATGGGAATTTAAATATTGTAATGTCTAATAGGAAAATAAAAAATGTATATTATAAAATATTTAAAATTTCGGCAATAAAAAAAATACCAAGTACTTGGTACTAGTGTTTTTTTATGGTAATATTTTTTTTTATTTTCTGATTGGTTACTTCGTGTGTTCCAATTGTAGAATGCATCAATAGATAGTATAATGGCTAACAATTACACTCTTTCTGTATTTAAAACTATGTAGAATGACCAATTAACAATAAATATATTTCCTGTTTTTAATTATATTATGCACAAGCAAATATTTGTGTTGAAACTTTATAAAAACAAATAAATAAAACATATTCGTTAAATATTTAATATGTTTAAACGAACAATGTAGACTAAATATTGTGAATGATCTTGTGCATCAATCTGTATATATGTTTATATAAAAGTAGACTTTCTTGAAAAGAAATAGAGGCCTATTTTATACGGTTTAGAGTCTTTGTACTAGATACGATATTAACCATGCATTTAAAAAAAAATATAAATGAAGCATCATAGTTACCGTATAATTAATTTAGACGAGCAAAAAATACATATACGATACAGTTCTATTTTTATTATAAAAGTTGCCCTATATTAATTTATGCCATTTATAACAAAGTAACGATAGAAAAAAAACATTTTTACTCTTTTTTTTGCATCGAGAAAAAGCAAATTGGTGTGTTTACCAAAGATAATTTTTTATTTTAAGCTATTATAGTCTAAAGTGCTATAGAAAATTGAAAAGCTGTTCGTAATCTAAATTTCAATAGACTTTTTCAATTGTAACTTTTTCATTGGATTTTGTATTTATTTTCCTATAGAAAGCTTACGAACACGCTGTAAATTTCCTATGGAAAGATTTTTTTTTACCATTGTAAATATTTATTACCAAGGGGATCCCTGCGATCATTTATTTTCCACTGACAAAAAAAAAATATTTTCAATAGAAAATTGCTTTTAACACGCGCTTATACTCTTCTCTGATCCTTTCAGTCAATAAATACACATGCAGAACTTTTATTCTAGCATATATACTATATATCTATTAGAATAATGTTTTATTGAAAAAATTAAGGATATTAGTATAACTAAAAATTTTTACGCCTTTTGATACTTTTCTTATATAATAAACGTATTTTATGATTAATTATCGTTGTTGTTTTTCATCTGCCTTCATTGTACAAAAAAGACAGCACGGCACACGTATAACATATTTCTATATATAACGTAACGATAATGGTCGCTTACAAGACAAATTTATTAATAAAACAAATTTATTACTTTTTTTTTATTTTTGGTCGACCAGGCCAGAGCTGAGGTGATTTTCCTGTAATAATACAAAAAGGCATCTGCTGCCAAGCAAAAATTGACTTGGATATTGCAAATTTTGTATTTATATGCCCTTTTTACCCGTGTAAAAATGTTTGCTTTCAGGAAACTTTTTTGGTTCCTCCGAGGAGATTTTTCGCCGGAAAGACTAAAAAAAATTCATTGTAAGCTATAACGAGGGGAAATGGTTAATGTCGATTGAACTCAAGTTGCCTAAGTACTTGACATAATTATAATTCTAAAAGATTTTTGTTTCGCTACGGTGATCGTTTATACGATCAACGGATTTTTAATTGTGCCAAAGGGCTTTTTACCTCTATTGATCAACGCCCGCATAAGTTATATGAACGCGGATCGCCTCAATTTATTCGTGACGGCAAAGCAAGTTTTAAATAAGTAAAGGGTATTTACACCGAGTATTCAGGATTTTTGTTATTTAACATAATAGGATTTACATGCTTTTTTCTTGTATTTTGAGGAAAATGGGAATTTATGCATAAAACTTTTACTTTTTTTTAGTTTTTTTGCAATACAAGAAGAAATCTATCTTATTTATATAAAAAGGGAGAATAATTACTTTTTATGCGAAAAGTAGAAGAATTTTATATATTCAATACGAAACTTCTTTGTTTTGCACACAAAATACTACTGATACCAAGGGCACTAAGTATGTTATATGCAACAGCAGCAGATTACGATCGGCACTGGGGGCATTGGCGCCGGACCCCAGCTAAGGGGGCCCAACAAATAATTTGAATGCAATACTTTTAGTGTAAAAATAACAAAATATAGCGACTTTGTTTATGCGAGTATAAAAAAAAAGGCAGCTTATTTACAAAAACATTCGTCACGCACAGGGCCTTTCAAAGTAGGGGCCTCTACAGGGGAGAAATACAAAAAACGATTTAAGAATCTTATATACTATGCAATTATGAGTATGACATAAAAGATTTATTTTGTAGATGCAATTAATTTTTTAACATTTTTGAAATTTTTTTTCCGAAAATTAGGAAAAAGAAATGGGCCCCTTTTTCATGACAGGGCCCAGGTTGATAACTTCTACTCCCCCCGCTAGGAGGCATTGGTCAAGCATAGACTCCCGTTTCTTTTTTTTTCAATTTTTTATGGCAAATTGCGCAAAGTCTGTACAACTTATTGGCGAGATTTTGTAATGAGCGTATTTAGATAGTTTGCCGAGTAAAAAATATACTGGATTTACTATATTGTATAAAATATTATCAGTATTTAAGCTTTTCGCATTTATTGCTCTATTAATAAGCATTACACACTTTTTTTAATTTATCCAAATTTATAGTAAATAAAATTACAAACAAAAAAGAATGTTTACTATTGTAAATACACTGCATGGATTAGCATTTTATTACAATTTTGCGCAAAAAAAGTATAGGGCTTTGTTAATATCTTATCGTTAATGCACGAAAAGAAATTGTTGTATACGTGTAAGAAGTGACAACTAGACTATTCAAAACTAAAAATTTACCTCTTTGAAATTATAATGTGTCATAGCAAATAAAAACTTGTTATTTTTGGGTTGGGCGTATGAAAGTGGGACTTTTCTAATAAATAATAGTTGCTTTCTGTAGTTTATATTTACTAAGAAAGAAACACTATTTTTTTTGCAAACACGTGTTTATTAGAAGTCGATTTGATATTGTTTTTCAAGTTTTTTTGCACGTAGTCCTACACTTAAATACAATTTAAATACACGTTTTACGTTTTTTTTCAAGAGAAATTGCGTTTGAAGTGCTTTTGATAAAAAAATAAACGGGGGGTTGTGAGCTGATTAATATAGAATTTAGGTAAAATCGAGTTAGTTTATTTTACAGTATACAAAAAAATGGCAAGTATAATCGTTTTTGTTATTTGCAAGTGTTTGAATACTTTTTTGTAAATGTTATTTGAAACCAAAATGTTTATTTTTTTTCTAATTTTAACAAATAATCTTTACATGTAATTTTTTGCAAAAATACTTGTCAAATAAGTGACATATGTTAACTACTGTATCATGGCAGCAATATATTAATAACTTACCATAATTATATATTTTAAACATTTAAAATTATATAAATATACGCCAAAAAAATTACTTTTTTTAAGCCGCAAAAATTTATCTAGAACAAAAAAATAAGATTAAAGCCGAAAATAAAAATCAAAAACTGGATTTCTTTCACTTTATATCACTTAAAAAGAAAAAAAAAATATACAAAGGGTACCCTTATAAAACAGTGCCCCGGGCCCTATCCATGTAAATCTGCCTCTGTGCAATAGCATGTCTATTGGAAAAGCTAATGATCGACTTTCTAATGAAATTGGGCATAGACCCCGCTTTAAATATGAAATATGTTTTTCGAGCTGTTATTTAGAAACTTAAATAATTCTTATAAGTTTTAAAATTATAACATATAAGTTTAGCAGCATTTATATTAATTATATTGCAACTGTATGGTGTAAAAAGTAAAAAACAACAATAATAAGCAAATTACGACAGCAGGCATAGTGGCGTGGTTAAGAAAAAAATAGTTTGAGGGCAGATATCAAGTACGTATTATAACATTTACTAAATTGTACGATAAAAAAAAATTTAAAGTTTTTAAGAACCAGAATAATTTGAAAATTTTTTAGTCTAAGTAAAAAAAAAGCTTTCATGTGTAATGTTCTCTGTATCTTTACCCTCGCAATTTTTTTAGGGTACTTCGCTTTGCCCCGTGGCTAAATACCCTTCAAAAATAGGCTTAATTGCAAACATTACAAGGTTAAAAATGTATATAAAAAATATGGTTTAAAAACGAATCTTTTATAAAAGCTTAGCTAAAAGTATATGGATTGTTTTTACGCGCTTTGTCACAAAAATTTATAGTCGCCTATTTTTTTTGTGAAATGATTATAATATAGCATTACGTATGGTCATAGGGTCTTTCGAATGCAAACAGAACTGGTTTATATGAATATGGCGTTTTAACTTACATAAAAACCATTTTGGATTCTTTTAAACTCATATTATGATTGCAGGCAAGCAAATTCTATCTAAGTTTATAAGGATAAAACATGGATTTTTTGTTATTTAAACAGTGTTATAAAGACAGAAAGTGTGTAAAAATGACACGGCAATTTGGTCTATATGTAAAATTACTATAAAAATACTGTTAATACCTGTATTTATATAAGTAATTAATAAAAAAATAAAAAATCTTGCATGTATACAACAATATTACGTCAACCGTTATATCGCATGCACGCCCTAAAAGTAAAATCATACGATAAATTGCATTTGCAAATGATTTTTTTGTTGTCAAATAAAGAAGTTTTTACCATGATCACTTCACATGTTTATATTTCTAGCAGTTCATTGTTACAAAATATGTACAATTTAACACGCTATATTTATTTAGAAAGCTTAGTAAGCAGTTTGTAAAAGACAAAAAACTATGAAATTTTGCAATACTGGCCATAGTCACTAATTATAAAACAATTAATTTTTTTTATTTTTTATTTTTTTTATTTTTTTCTTAATATATAGATGCCGTATTTATTGTCTTGTTTTACTATTTTAGCAAAGTGGGTTTTTTGTTTTTATATTGTAACTTTTTTTTACGCATTTTTAAATAAATAAAAACACCAACAAACTTAGTGCATATATTTAAAAACCTTCTATTGCTCTTATGAACTAGTACTTGTTATCAAAACTTTGCATTTGCAGTTGTTGTTCGTCCTGGTTTTTTTTATAAATTTAGTTTTATATTGTTCTTTTTTGTCGCATTATTTGTTTTATTAAAAAAATTTTTTTGTTTGGATAATCCAACTTAGTAAAAATATCCTTAAAAATTACATTAATGTATATAAACGCATTGCTTGTCTGTCGAACTTATTAAAAAAGTAATATTCGTCTTTAGATTGTAAAATCAGTAGTCAATAAGATTATAATGTGAGAAAAATTTTTAATAAGAATTATATATTGTCGTAAAAGTATTTTTTTTTGTAATATGTAACATTAAAGATTAATTAAAAATGTTTTTACACCTAAAAGCCGAAACTTAGTCTAAAATTTGTAACGCAGAAACACAAAAAAGCAACATAAAAATTTCGGCAAGATTCCCCTCCCCCTTAAGTGTAAGCAAACTATCAATATAAAAGTTAAAAACGCTTCAAAACTTTGTATGCCCCATTTAGTTCCTGGATTATTTTTATAATACATAAAAGTTTTGTAAAAGAAAAAACAGTACATTTTATATAAATTTATCTTTTTGTCTACATTTGAAAACTTTATTTTCGTTTTAAGTCACAATAAAAAATTAACTTTAAAATGTGTGTCTTCTACAGTAAATAAACTACTATAACTAACAAAAATACTTAAAGACTTACCTTTGTTGGGTTTTAAAGGAAAAATAAGAATATTTCAAGAATGTATTCAGAGTCACGCAGTTTTTTCTTTTTAATTATATTAAGCGCAAAAAAAGTTGTACGATTCTGCGCAATTTGCGCTTTTCGAACGTGATTTATATGTGTATTGAGGCTAAGTATCTAAGAAAAAGAATTACCATTTAAATTTAGTTACGTATAAGGATTTGACATAAAATGTAATTGTTTTGTATTGTTAATTTCATATATTTGTTAGTTGAAGTAGTTATTACATTAGTTTAAATTATTAAAATACAAAGAATACTAATATACAGTATAAGTGAACGTATCTAAGCTCCGTTAAATACATTAATGTCCGGTTTATCCAACAAGCTAACATCTTTTTACGAATAATTATCCGAATATTTCAAAAAAAAAGAAAACTAAAATGACAACCTCTTCATATGCTGTTGTGGACTTACAAATTCAATAAGAAATAAACCCTTTTAACTGTAAACTTTATATTTTCATATGCTTTTGCCGCATGCATAGTTACTTTTTTACGCGATTATACCAATAGTATGTAATTGGCATTTTTTTGTATTTTAATGGTTTAATCCGCCTAAATAATGCATTTTTTAGGGTTTTATGTTGGTTCTTTTCTTTAATTTGACGAAAAATGTGTAATTTATTATATAAGAAAATACTTCGTTAACAAATAAAGCATGCCGTTATTTTTTGCGCATGTTAAAGTGATAAGTGTATTCAAAATATTTTTTTTTGCAATTTTTACGTTAAATACGCCAAATATTGGCTTAAAATAAAGTCTACCAGCGTGGTTTTGTCTTAGTCGGCTGTCTAACATGTGTGCGAGGTTATATTTTTTTTTGTATTTTTTACCTGACTTACAAAAAAAAATTATGAACATACTAACCCTTTTACAATTTTCAATATTTTGCAATGCTATATACCTGTATATACACTTATACTTTATATGAATGTTCATAGAAGGGCTTTTATTCATATATGGATAAGACAAATGACAAAATTTACCCATTCAATTTTTTTTTAGTACGTTATATAACATATACACACATCAAATGTCATTTAAAGATACATTTAGTGTAATATTTTTTCAAATTCAAAAAATGTGAAACTGCAAAAATTGGATAATGACAGTTTATATATCATATGCAGCGATAAGCAGATTCTCGTTTTTAAAAATATGGGTTATATTCTCGAGAATTTTTTTGGTAGAAATATATGATAATACACTTTTGATGAATTTTTTTCTTTACAATGAGTTTTAAACGAGATAAAATCTCAAAAGATTATACAAAAGAATCAAAAAATAGTAATTCGGTATATAAGCGTAAAAAATGCTATTTTTGTACGTACTTATATTAATTTAGCAAAATTATATATTATCCAGTTAATTTTTGTTCAAAAACATGTCGAACTAAGATTTTTTATACGTAGGGCAACGAAGACAAATTGATTTTATATAAACTTTAAGTCCAACTAGAATGAAAAACTCAAAAAAAAATTAACAGAAAGATTTTTTTTTATTATAGAATGCACAAAAAATATAAGCCTCTAAAAAGTTACCATTGGAAATGGTTTTTAGTTATGAAATTTTTGTGTCTGGGAATTTTAAAATAAGTCTAAATGAAAAAAAAAAGATGCGTATATAGAACAAAAAGCAGACATGACTGCAAATTTTTGTTTTTTTAAAGTACCGTGCAATAATTAAAATTATTTTTATATTTAATGAGTGGGTTTAACACACTTTTATAAATTCAAAAATGTATACTAAACAAACAAAAGATGTATACCACAGGTACAGCATGCTTTTTTATACCAAAACACAGTTTTGCTACATAAAAGGTTTTTTTAACCCATACCATTTATTATGGTTACTTAGTTACGGTACATGTATTTGTGTCTTTCCACATCGTGTAAAGATACATATAGACTATATATTATTGTTACAACCGACGAAGAAATTATTTATACAGAAATGTGATTTAATAACGTATTACTGCGTACAAAAATACCTAAAGATCATTTGATTGATTTTTTTATATTATTAGTGTTATAAATGTGCGCTTTCTAAACCTTTTAAAATCCTTTATGTGCAAAAGAACACAGACAAAGACAAAAATTGTTGTTACCAAAGTAATTATTCTTTTTAGCGGTACGTAAACTAATATCTTCCTTTTTCATGACATTAAAAATTTTTATAAAAAAAGTATTTTTGGGTTATTTACTACAAGGGAACATTTTTTTGTCAGTTTTAAGATTATTAATTCACGAGCTTATGAAATTCTTTATTTTTAAAAATACTATAGTATCGATTATTTTAATACTTTCAATTTTGAGTATCGAGTATTACTCGAATTGTTTTTTTCGAGTTTTTTATTATATGCTAAATCGTATAATAGTCATGTCTTATCACATTAAAATACTATGTCTTTATCGTTGTATACCTTTTCTACTTCTAATAATTTTAAAATATTATTTTTTTTTTGTTTTACCCCTAAAAAAGCGATGATCCCAAGCACCTTATGCACAAAAAGTACGGAATATTTACACCAGAAACAAAAGGTAAAAAACACGTATAGCTACAAAAAATGCGTACACTTTAAAAAACTGTAATTAAAAATCAATCTTATATCGTATAAGAGAGCATCCTAACACTGTTTTGTAGTATATTTATGCTTTTTTTTTGATTTTTACAATCTCAATTTAGTTTAAAGGTTTGTAATTGGTTAGAATATTATTAAACCAATACATTTGTCTGCAATGAAGTTTTTTTATATATTAAAAATACTAAAAACTTACTCGTATCGAAAAATGCGAGTATCAAGTATTATAAGAATCAATCGATTGTGTCTAGTATCGAGTAAAAAATACACGCGTGAAAGTCATATTATGTTTTTGGGTTGTCATTGCGTTTTTATACTGTTGAAAAATTTAAAAACATGTATTTAAATTGTATTTAACCAGGTTTTTTATTTTTACCCCAAAATTAAAACGTGCTTGTTAAGCCAGAAAACAACAACAGCTCTAGTTAGCGCTCTATTTTTTTCACCATAGTGATTTGGTATTTTTTCGTTCTGGTTTAGTCGTTTACATTCTGGTGCATCAAGAAATACAGAAAATTAGTTGTAAATAAATATGTATGACTAGCTTTACAAAATATAATAGAAATGAATATTTTTCTATTATACTTTCTTCAAAATGCTCTTTTATTCGTCATAAGCTATGTGGGTATGCTCTTTTATTCGTCACTAACTATGTGGGTATGTTCTTATTTATTGTCAATTTTGAAAATGAATATTTAATATGCACATCATTCTACTAGATAGCTTTAATTATACCTTTCTTTTGCAATTAAAATGTAAGTAAGAATGCATTGTAAATCGGAACTTTTTCTTTTTTTTGCAATGACCGTCGTGTGAAAAATCGAGTGTACCAGTATGTAGATCGCGTGTACCAGAATAAAGGAATACCAGTGATTCACTATAGCAAATAATTACGACAGTGATTTTACAATTTTTAATTTTTCCAAAATATTGTAACAAATTTACTGTAGTGAAAGTCACTATGGTGTATCACGTTAGTGAAAGTCATCTTGGTGAATCACTTAAGTATTAATTCACTATAGTGAAAAATCTAATTTAGTGACTCACCATATTAATTTTAACTATAGTGAATTAATGGCATAATAAAAAAAAGTAACATGATATAATTATCACTATAGTTAAAAAATAACTATAGTTAAAATCACTATAGTCTGCAAATTATCGATGTGGAACAAGTTTTTTTTTCAATATAGTGAGGTTTCCTTAGTGAATAGACCGACCCTCTGTTGAGCGCAAGTGTTTCGCTACCGTGATCAAAATTAAACGCGCCTTAAATTTTTTTCTTTTAGTAAGTTCATTGGTTAAACGTCGTATACTGTAATTATAAGGAAATAGTGAACTTTAAATAGAAAATGTAACGATCAACCTGCCCTTACAAGTGTATACTTACATAAGAACTTTTATTTGTATTTTTTAATATGGACACATTCGTTTTATATAGTACTCATTGGCTTTGGTGTTTTTTTGGACTAAAGAAAAACAAGAAATCGCAAAGAAAATTACTAAATGGTAATTTGTAATCATCAAGGGGCGGGATTATTCTGTAGTAATTACCATAAATCAAGAATTCGCTTATGCCCATCCCAGATTATATTTGCTAATCTTCATAGTAAAAAGGTTTTGGAAAGTATATTTATGCAGTGAAATATATTTTTTTTCCACAATTTTATGTTATTTTTATCAAAAAACGGATGAGCTATTTTTAGTAACGTAGAATCTCTTGAAAATGAGACAGTTATTATTTTGGGATATCCCGAACTTCTAAGAAACTCAAACAAACAATAAAAATTAATTATTCTTTAAAAAAGAAGTTACCAGTCAAATTTATTACATACATGTATGATACTTAGGGCGTGTCTTTGTTGAAAAAAGCAACTTTCATAAATAAATCGATTCCTTCGAAAGTAATCGATTTCTTTTTTATAGTCCCAAGATCGATTTCTTTTAAGAAACTAGTCATGACTAATTTCTTAACTGAAATCGTTTATGAAGCTTTAGAAAAAGAAATAGATTACTTTTAAAGGAATCGATTTTTTTAAGAAAGTTTTCTTTTTACAAAAAAGACACGCCCTTAATTTTTTTTAATCATAAGTATACAATTCTTCGAACATCCTTTATCGAACAAGGCAAATTCTTTATATAAAAAGTCTCATATTATGAGGGAAAACTGTATTTGTATAGTATATCATACAAAAATACAATAATTGGGGCTTTTGAGATACTTTGCGTATATAAGTTCTTGCAGTATTTTTAGAACCCAAACAAAACATAAATTTTTTACCAGAAGGTTGTATAACACATGCGGTAAAATGCATTTTTTTTAACTAAATATACAAAAAATGTTTTTGCAAGTTTTTTAGGTTTTTTATTATAATCTGTTGGTTAACCTGTTAAAAAGTTAGGGGTAAATTTTAAAGTATTTACAGTTGAAAAAAAATTAAAGTTGAAAAAAACTAATTATTGTAAATTTTTCATAATTTATTGTTAAAATCGACACAGCTCAATCTTAATTTTTTCCATGACACATATATGTGTCAAGCCCCAAATTTAGTTTGACACATATAATTGTCATGGCCAAAAATAAATTGTCCAATATATGTGTCAAAACTTTCTAAAGGGTTAAAAAACCGTCTGGGGAATGAGTTAAACACGCGTAAAGAGATTTTGTAACGCTACGAAAGGTATATACTTAACACGTAAAACACATATTCTTGTCAATATGTCATTATTATACAATAGCAAAATTCTATAAAGGCAAATATATATACGAAAAGTACAGTAAAAGGGTAAATTGTTGTTCTTACTGCACCTTTGTACATAAATCTCTGACTTTTTTACACAAATTTTAATTAACGTTAGGTTTTTTACTTGGGCCAGAATTCTTTAACTTTTCTTTATAAAAAAAAAATACAAGTTTAATTTATCTGTGTTTTTTTCGCATAAGTTATTGCACTTGTGACTTTTTTTAACCAATGTTTTTTGCTAAAATGTATTAGCAAAATAACTTTCTACTCTAACGGTGGTTGATATTTTTTTAATTATATGTATAAATAAGGAAAAAATTATTGGTACATAATAAATTTATACGTATAACTTTAAACTAGAGTCGTATGCGCTTTTATTGCACATTTATATACATTTGTTTTTTTTTGGCAAAACACCGAAACCAGTCAACCGGAAGGTTCGACGATTAGCAAACAGTCTAAATATAAAAAATGCTATCTCTTATGACATATATAAATTACAACGCATATACAAAACCGTGTACATATCTACATGATAACACTATATATGATATTTCTGGAAAAAGTTTTCCAAAAGTACTCCATTTTTTATGCGACCGAAAGAAAAATTGTAAAAAACATGCATCAAATACATAAAACATACATACATAAATTGACATTGAATATAGTAAATAAAAGCGCTAAACAATGTTGCTTATTTATTTAAAATGTACTAGAATTATGTCATTTTTATCGGCTGCCAATTTTTTACCATTATATATAAGTTATAAAAATAAAATTACCCAATAGTGACATGTTCAACTGTACAAAATTTGATATATATAACTTTATCGTATTGTAATATATGCAGAGGTGGAACTAAGGAGAGACGAGGAGGGGGGGGGGGGGGGGGGCTGGCCAATGGGGCCGACGTTTTGGGGCCCTATATTTTTGACATGACAAAAACAAAAGCATTTTCTTGCAATTTTTGTAATTTGTAAATATTTGCATATAATAGTTTATTATTATATCTGTTAATATAGTGTCTTAATGATTTGCAAGTATTTTAATTAAGATTGCGTTTTGTTAAATTAACAATCTATAGATGCGCGTCTGAATATATGTAACGATATTTACACATCCTTTTGTTTTATTTTTAAAATTATAATAATTAATCTATAATTTTCGAGGTAAAATTATATATATAAATTTCATGCTAACTTAAGTATACAGAGGCAACAAAAAGTAGTCAAAAGCGGTTTTTCTGCAATTTAAAATAATTACGAATATGTAAAATAATATTCAAAAACCATAAGGTTTTGTAGTTAAAAACTTTGTAATTATTTTATACGGTTTTTTTATTTACACCCGAGTTAAATGTTTTTTTGACGGTAATTACGTATGTGCACACCCGACCAACAAGCACAATACAAAACATGACCTCAGGATATTAAACCGGCTAAAATTTTACTGGATAATAAGATAGTGTCGCACATTTGTATATTGATTACAAGATGAGAATTTACAACAAGCGATCTCTAAAAATGAAAAAAAGTATTACCCTACAATACTGGTTTTTTTTCAAAGCAACCGAAAAGTGTATGGCAATTTATGGCTTAGGCATCTTAAAGTATATGTCATAATGGCTATTACAAGTTTTTCTTGTGTTTTTTGCGAAAGGAACGAAAGAGTTAGGGTTAAGTTTATTAAGACAGTCGCAGTTAAATCCAACGCAATTATAAAATACCAAACCCTTATGCAATTATAGGTATTGTTTACGCTTTGGAAAAAAAAGGAATTTTAAAATAAGGAAAAAAACTATAGGCGATTTTTACAATATGTAAACGTATTTACATTTTTTTGCTATTTATATACTATTTTCACATTAAAACGTTGTTTTTTACACTTTAAAAAACTGGTATAAAAACCAGATTAAAAACTGGTATTATAAACTGGTATCAAATCTGGTATCTCCACTGTTAATACTGGAAGTTTTGTAATTAAAGTGTAAATTAGACTTTTTAAAACGGTTTCCACTATTTATTTAATAAAATACTACTTTTATGTTATGGCATTTTAACAGTTTTATAATTTCTATACAGAAACATACAAAAGTACTACCCTCATATTTTGTTTATCTTTAGCAAAAAAAAAGTTCTTTTAAGATTATTTATGCTTAGATTTATGCTTTTTTCCGATATTTTTGTTAACATTAAATTTTTTTTGGATTAGACAATAGTTAAGGCAATAATAAAAATTTTTTATGTTTTTAGTTTTTAAAATTTTGGCTGGTATGTTTGCGTCACCTGTACCAGCTCACACCCTAATTGGTTTCAATCATTAGAAATATCGGTTTAGCACGATACTTGTACCCATTTTTTACCTATAACTTCTTTGGTAGTTTTACCCTAATCCAACAAAAAAAGTAATTTATAACATATAAAAAATAAAAAATAAATATATATTTAACAGTTTTGCTTGCCTTTGTAATAAATGTTTTAGTTTTTCATTTCTTGTGATATCTTAAAAAATATAAATTAACGAAAAGGTCGGTAAAAATGATACAATACTTTGTCTAAACATTGTTTTATGTGGTAATTAAAGTTAAACTGCACTTCAAGTTCGGTTTATAAAACAAAACATTATAAATTTTACCCGAAAAAAAATTATTTTATAATTACGACAATAAAACTTACGTTTTATATATGCACTTTTTTTTTTGTTGTGTTTTTACATATAAGTTGAATGTAAACGGTAAAAATTACTACGACGAGACTAATATTTGAGTGTTTCTTCGACCCTTTTTCACATAATTCTGTTTCTATTTGTTTAATATCTACTACCATTATAAACACTATTTTATATTTAAATACAAAAGAACGCGTTCCCGTCGAAATTTTTATATGGGTTTACTGCTACTTTTAAATTATTAAAAGCCTTGTTTTATTAAGGCATAAAAACCGTTAAAAATTTTTATCGAGGGTTTAGTTTATATGCTTACAGCAAAAGTGTAAAAATTTCGTTTATTAGCTTCATTGGTATATTATGCCATGAATGTAGCTGACACACTTACAAAAATTTACATTTTAATACACTTTGTCAATTATTTAGTTTTAAATTGTTGTTAAACTTCCAATTTTTTGCGAATCTTACATTGATGTTACAAAGTTCTTGTGATTTTTATCGTATATCCTTACAGCAAAATTCAGGTTTTATATGCCATATGAAAAAGGCTTTTAATAAGATATCAAAAACTTATCAAAATATGTTTAATAGTACTTTTATTCATCGCATGTTTTTATCTGTAAACAAAACGTTTTTATTCTATATTTAAACACAAAAAGACATACTTTTCCGTCAAAAAGGGTTAAAGTATCACTTAGTATTTTTCTCCGTCGTTACTTTTACTCACTATAAAAAAGAATTTAATAGAAAAATTTCAAACATAAAAACGTAAGTGTATTCAAAGCGGTTGAACCCTATGCACTGGGCTTTAAAAACCTACGGGATCTCTGTAGTACATATTATTTTTTTATCGAGAGGTAGTTTTTGTTTTTTTATTAGGTTGCAATACAAACAAGATTTTCCATAAGAGAAATAACACTCCTTCCCATGCATAAAAACCGCGCCACTTTTTTCCTTTTTATGAAAAAATATTTAAAAAAAGAAAAAGTTTTTATTTACTAAATATTTTGCCATTATATGATTTATTGTTTAAATACATGTTTATCTAGTTAGAGATTGGGTTAAAACCTTTTTTATAGAGAGGTCTTGTTGTTAATTGCACTGAATAACCAAAATTCTAGTTTTTGTATGTTTTATACTTTTTTTGCAAGATTTACAACATTAACTCTTTTATATAAATAAAATACACAATATACATTGGACAAACAGTTTAACCAGAGTATTTGGGCATTGCAAGTGTAGCCTTACTACGACATTTTTACTAGGTGAATCTCTGATAGCTTTCATACTACTCTCGTTATTTTAAAAAAGATAAGATTTTATTGACAAAAAAATGCAATAGTTTGCTTATCAAAAAAACCGATGCTTTTAATCTCAAATTAATTCGTATATACTGCTAGATACAAAATTCTGTATTTTATATACGTTCATGTTATATTATTTTCTCTTTTTTTTATTTTACGCTGTCAAAACTCGCTGTAAATTCAAAAAATACTTGTCTTTTCTTGCATAAATGCACTATTTTTTGGTTGTTGTATTTTTAATCTTTTTTTAACAGATATGAACCTTTGTGTAAAAAAATGTTCCAAGGAGATTTTATTATCCTTATAAATGATAACTATAAGATATGACCTAATGACGTTTGTTTTCGCTGATTAATATTGCAAGAAAAAAAAAAAATATTCTTTAAAATTATTTAATCTAAAAATGAAGTGTAGTTCTTATCCGTGGGTATTATACTTGTACTAAAGCGTTTAAAACGTTTGCAAATTAGGGCAATTATACATATATACACTCAAAAAATATAGTTATTAGTAATTAGCTTGGATATAACCCGTAAAACCAAAATTTCCGGACATGAAATGTAACGACCTACGCTTCAATTGCGACCTGACAACGCAGACTTGCTCTTCTTAATTTGCCTTTTATTTTATGTATTGGGAATTTTTATTGTTTCTATGTTGTAAAAGAACATAAACAACAGTAATCAAATTGTTTTATTTGTAAAAAAATATATATATTCGGGACTTTGAAGTTACACAGATTAAAAAAAAATCGGAATTGCGCGCGCTTGTATACATACTAACCTGATGTATTTCTACTGCCTCTTATTTTTTTCGCTCGCTACCCTTTGATTCGGTTCGACTCTGCAGGGTTTTGTCCTCGCTCTTAACCCTTTAAGTCAAAATGTCTCAATTTTAAATCCCTTGAAAATCTATGGGGTAATAAATATAAAACAAAAATATAAAAAATGGTTCGCATTGAAATGAGGATCTGCTCATACCAAACTAAACCACGAAAATACAAATTAAATATATGAAATTGCTTAGATTTTAATACAGTAACGGGGTTTGTTAAATTTCCTTATTTTATCTTCATATATTTATATGTTTGGTTGTGCATTGTAACTGTAATCCATGCAAATTTGCAGTC
>JAQFYM010002220.1:0-25250 GCA_034694785.1 Agrenia bidenticulata | reverse complement strand
GTTAAATTAAATTAAATCAAATAAAAATATTTAATTACTTACGATGACGCCCATCGCCTTTTTTATTAGCCTTTCGTATGTTTTCCGGTAAACAGTTCATAGTACTTTTATGTATCCACTTGCAGATATTTTCTTTTAAAAAAGCACAAACCCGCTTATTAACCATTCCATCCCATATTAACGTGTTGCGCAACTCTGGTCTCATATCTGATTTCAGCAACTGAGTCACACTAAAAATACATGGCTAAATAAGGTCGGTATATTCTGGTGGGATAAATAATGCAATGCAATTTTTAGATTTAAGGAGATCATCAACATCATAATGTTTAACGGAAAAAATCCATTATAAAGAGTTTTAGGTCTTGCGCTGTTGGTAAATATTTATTGATATATTTCAAATCGATTTTTTTTCCGCTCGTACTCCCTTTTCGTAACATGTTATTCGTTGATCAATATTTTTGCATTTTCTAGGCACCGATTTCCCTTTTAAGATTATTATTGAATCATTAATTTTTTTATCTTTTCAACAGTTAATTCACATGTTACACAATTATATGATGCATAATTCTTTACTATGTTGCGACGTTTTGCCTCAATTTTGTGTTCACTGTTTTATCACCCCTTAAATCGAACAAAAAAAAACTGGCATCGTGTTCATATGTAGAATATCAGCAGGTTTAAACACATTTTGTTGTTTTTATCTGACATTTAAACAAAAAATGTACAAAATATTAACCTGTCATCTTCTTTTAAAATGCGCGCAAAGCTTTATTTTATTTTTGCCATGTCATTCCTTTTAAGCCATTTTACAACCCAGGGATCAACTGAAGAAAGACTAAAGATGTATTTTGTATATTTTAATAGTATAATTACGCATTTTTGCGCATAAGACGATAACTGAATGCAGTATGTCTGCTCTTGCATTACGTAAAAGTTTTAACACATGTTTCTATATTAGGAAATAGTGATCTCTTAGTGAGTAAGATAAATAACTTGGCAGGGTAATAAATTTAATTATAAACAAGTAAAACTCAGAGCACATAACAGGTATATAAATCAATAGAATTATCTAAAGAACGCACAACTTACTATTTTTTGAACGATTTGTTGTTTTTGTCCTCTTTCTTTTGTCATAAAAAACATATTTTTGACCATCCTTCCATGACAAGAAAACCAGGGTGCAAAAATATCTAGGTTTAGTTGTAGATAAATATATACATGATTCGCCAATTTTTACTAAGTTGAATACTAGTGTAGCAAAATGCATAATATGTGGATCTGAAATATTATTTGAAAGACCACAGAGTAAAAAAAACCTGACTCGACATAGCGGTCCTGAAGAGCATTACAATAATGTTGATTTTGTAGAGAGGTTCGTGCCTCAAAGCAAAACTGATGGGTTGAAAATGACGAGATAAATAAAAGATCGTTATCATTTACTCCTGCATGTATTCCATATGATGTAACAGCAAACTCGGACAGAAGTGGATTATTAAAAGATTGTTTGGTTACAATCTGTCATCTGCTTAAACATTACGAGTATGTATACGCAAGAATATGGTTAAAGCAAAAATTTTTGTGATTTACTAATTCATTTTATGATAAAGATCTTGCCATTTACTTTGACGGCACGAATTGACGCAAAATATTCGTTCTATGATATTATGGTAAAAATATTATGCGAGCGACCATCAGATATTCTTCTTATTAATACAGTTGAACTTGAAAGAAAGAACACAAAAAATGTACTAACAGAAAAAAGGTTTATAAAAAGCAGCTTGCTTAAAGAAATAAAGTTTAAATAACAGGTGCATATTCCGGCTTTAGATGGTTTTGCCTTTTGCTTAATAATAGAAAAAGAAATTTAAAAAATAACCCCAAATGTATATCCATAGAATCATTTGTCATAATCTGACATTTCGGCAGAAGAGGAACATTAAATCAAAAGATGCATATGATTTCATTTCTGAGTTATACAAAGTAACTTTTAAATACAAAAATAATCAGAAGATGTAAAGAGATGTTACAAATTTACCGCTTCTCATGTGACTTGTAATGCCAAGATGCGACACATGATGATTGTGCAAGATTTTGACATACCAATTACATATCTTTAGTATCTTATGTTAAGAAACTTTCTGATTCTTAATTTTTTTCAAAGGCTTCAATAGTCAAAAAGAAACTAAAAAAACAAGTTGAATTTAACGATCAACATGGATTTGTTGTAGATGCAGATGAATAGTTTGAAACTAATAATTTTTTACTAGAACACCAGTTTGCTAAATATTTGAAAGTTGAATCTCAATTATCTGATATTCAATTAAAAGTAAAACCCATAGGCATAAAAAACTAGAATTCAGACCTCATAAGTTAAATTTTAAACTACCAAAATGATTCTATCGCTGCATGGAGCAAATATTTGTCCATTACAACCGTATCTGTCAAAAGAACTGTACATTTGCTGAAAACACTACTGGCAGATAACCGAAAAAGATTTATATCCAAAAATCTATTTAATCATTTGTTTTTACTGTAAAGTAAAACAACATGAAGATTTTTTTTATTTCTACTATGTTTTCTTATTTTTTATAAACCCTGCCAATGAACTCTGCCAATTTTTTCATCCCTACTTATCACTTATCTTTTTACACTTCCCTCTTTTATTGGTTCGTTCGGTATATCTGTATTTTATGGTAGACCTTTTACCATTTTGACAAAGTTACTCCAAAAAGTCAATTTCGTCTAAAAAATAATATAACTGAATCAGTACACCTTTGCAGCTTTGTAATATGTTTTATTTTGGTTTCGGTCGCAATTTTACAATGCATGAACGTGATGGAGGGCCTCAAAAATTATGGGGTAGAAACTTGCTGAAAACAAGAACTAAAATTAAAACACTCTGTTTTTACTTTCGAGAAAATACGCCATATAAAATTCAGGTCGAAACAAAGGGCGAGAAACAACTTATTGCCTTTTAAATAAGAAAAACAACAAAAATCGTGCTTAATCTATAATTATATCATATGGGTGTTTTAGTTTAAAAAAAATAAAATATTTTATTTTCTTTTCTTATCTTTTTTTTTTGTCTTTTTTCTTATATATCATTCAACTTAAATGATTTTTCTCAGGGGTTTCTTTTATACCTTTGTTATTTTTGACATTTTATACATATATTGTTTAAAAATGACAAATGAACAAGTTCAGATAAATCAGTCCTTAGGTATACGAACAAGCAGATACAAATAACACAGCGCACCATATGATGATATATGTAATTTTTATTGAGTGTTTTTTTTGTACAGTAAGATTTCGAAAGTCGAAACTAGAGGTCTGCATCAGACCGGACCGGAAAATTTGTGTAAAAAAAAAACCAAGACAGGACCGGCAACAAGAACCGGACCGAAAAGACCGGACCGGTATAAACTGTAAAAAAATAAAGTCAAATCTGTCACTAAACCACAAAAATCCGTGTAAAACCGTACCGGACCGCGGTACGGTCCGGTCCGGTTTTTTCCGGTCCAGTGCAGATCTCTAGTTAAAACTATAGATAATTTTGCTAAAACATAGTTTATTTATAAAGAATAAATTTGGGTAAATGATTTTGTATGCAAAATAATAAAAAAACAACTAAAAGCAATTAGTATAGCACTTTAAATTAGTAAAATTGCGTGATATGTTGTAAAATGCATTTTTTTAGCATATTACGAGCCATTAAAATACAATTTATACATAATCAAAGAAATTAAATGTTTTGTTATTAAAAATATTATGTTGTAAAAATGTATACTAACAATTGTATTGTATACATTTTTTTAACTGAGAAATATTTTTTATACCCTTTCTTACAATAAAAATTATGTCGATTGCATTTCTAGGGGTACAAAAAAAAGTTTTTTTACAACGGAAATCAGATCTAAAATTTATATAAAGAAGAGAAATGCAAAAAAAGCAAATAAACCCGTCTTAATTTGTAAAAAATTACATCTTCATGCACAAAACAGCGTTTTAATATAATATTCTATATTTCTGTGCTAATGCCCGTGTTTCTCTTTTATGACTTGTATTAGACATTAACTAGCTAGTTAGCAAACCTTTAATGCCATATATAAAAAAAAAAAAATTGCATTTTGGACATTATATTTTTTTTCTAATGCATCTAGACATAATCTTTAATATCTGGGATATTTCTTAAAAGTTAGATTTCTAATATAAAACATAATAGAAAAGTGAGAATCGTTCTAAAATCAAAAAAAAAAAAAAACTCGTATATCTTTTGTTAAAATTGTTTATTTAAAATTTTAAGGCTTGTTTTTTTTATTTTCTTTGTTCTCCTAACTAATACCAAGAACACGAATTTCGAGTAGGGCTCGCAAAAATACTATACGAATGATTTTTGTATAAAGAATATTTAATATACCTATTATAAATTTTACGTAAAGTATACGTTTTTTTTTTGTATAGCGAATTATACTATACGTAATATTTGCATGCCAAATTATAAAATCAGTATCTAAATGTTTTGATTTTGAACTTTATCCTACAAAATTTTAATAACATAAAAGTGTAAAAAAGCATACAAAATGTTTGTACATAATAAAGTTGCAAAAAGGTTTTTACATAACAGAGACTAGTTATCATGCCCGCAAGCTTAAACTTATCTTGGAATATTAGTAAAAACATAAAAAAAGCAAAATACCTCGGAAAATTAATTATAATAAAGCAAAACAGAATAGTATGCACAATGCACAATATTTTTATGTAGTAATAACTACATGATATTTCAAGTTGTTAGAGGATGTAAAATTGTAATAAAAAAATCAATTAACTATTTATGCCACTATTAGTTGCAAAATATAAATTGAATATCAAAACTGACGAGTATCTACAAAATTAGTTTCATGCATGGGTAATGCGGGATCTATAAAAACATATACAAAATAATCTTAAAATACTAAAAAAAAAAAATTTAAAACTTACACAAATTTACATGTAGTCACTTGATACGTCTCTAATATCTGTACCTTTTGTAGTTTGAAAAGGATAAATCAACCTTACTATACCTGCACTATACCTAAATTATGTGCAAAAAACGTAAAATTGTGGCACTATACGTATTTATTTACTAAAATAAGGGCAAATTAATACACAGGAAAAAGTAACCTGCAATTTAAACAATCGAAGAAAAAAAATAAGAAAAACATAGAATCAAAAACAATTATGCAATACTACAATACATTAATTGTTTTTTTAGTATAAGTACAGTATTTTTGCTATATATTACTGCGTAAAATAGCATGATTTTATAGCTTTTATTTAATGATGGAATTTTCTCCTTGGAAAATTATTTCCACAGAGAAGTGATTTTATTACAGATAGCGTATTCAAAGAAGTAAAATTTGGCACGAGAAGTATAATAATAAGACAGAGTTAGTGGCATAAAAAACACACCTTTTTTATTACAAAAGTATAAAAATAATGGTTATACCCAGGCCTTGGCGTATTAGGAAAGCTTCCTTATTCTCCTAATTTAGCTTTGATTAGGAGAATTACGGCTTTTTTGATTTTTAAATTAGGAGAATTAGGACAAATATCTGGTAACCTTCAGATTGCCTTATGACAGCGTAAAAACATATTAATTTCTACTAGAAATAGACAAAGATACAAACCTTCTATAGATGTTCTATTCTGTTGATATGTCCAATCTTAGAAATATGGTATGGCTTTTCCTTATATATAATTACTGCAAGTACGACAATAAAGACGGAATTAACTCATTGTAAAAAATTGAAGTTAAAGATGTAGTTACAAATAGGAATTTTTTAGAATAAAAGGCTTTGCTTGTGCTTGTAGCCAGATTTTCAGACAATCATTTTGACTTTTAAAAAAAACTACACCTAACGAACTGCAATTGTAACCTATCAATTTACTATAGCTTTGAGTACATTTATGAAAAATTTTTTCACATAATTTTATTATTACACACTTACTAATATTTTTATATATCTTGAAACAAGTATGATTTACTTAGTGATTCTAAGTATACGGTATAGTATGAGATTACTATACACTTACTAACACTATACCGTATAGTGTATAGTGCATTAATATGTTTTTTGCATCTAAAATAAACATTAAAAAACTAAAACTTGCAAAACATTAATGCAGACAAAGCTTATTAAATAGAAACTAACAAAATGACTAGCGCTTATCATATATGAACGGCTTAAAAGTGTTAAAAATGGGTATTTCTACATTTAAAACCATATGGAGTTTGTTACTCCTAGAGCTATACGCAAAATGCAAATGATACAAAAGAATTTGAAGATGGATTTTCTGTGACATTACAATTGTGATTTTTGTTTAAATTATTTTGGCTGTCAGAAAATTATTAAAAAAAAATTATTTGTTTTATTACTAAGTAAAAAATGGATTATACAGCTAGACTAGCAAATTGGTATAAGTTCTGTCACAAAATCAGACACTTAATCAGTTGATCTTAATAGTTTGTAGAATAAACCTTTTCTATTATATTTACGTTAAGTTTGCTACGTTAACTGTCTTTAACGCATATAACATAGCATTTGGGCATTTTAGCAGTTCTAAGTTAGCTATTTAGAAATATAACTACCACTTGGATATGTATTTGCTAGTCACACAACAGAAAATTTATTTTGCTTTTATTTTTATTTTAATATGTATGTGTTTTGCCTATTATTTTCATCAATCATATTATAAACATGACAATGGTAAATAGAAAAGTATCTTCCTATCATTTTTTTTACTTTATTTTATAGTATATTTTTTTGCATTTATCTAGAAGATCACTGTTAATCTTATATGGGTTAAAATATACAGATTACCACAGAAAAAGGTTCTGGTAACATAATATTGTATTCTGCAAATAGAATAAATCAAAATATACAAACAATAGTCAAAGACACTATAAAATGTATAGTAATTTTACTATACACTTACTATACGTATAGAAATATACCGTATAGTTAAAACTACGATCCCTACATTAACTATAGAAAAAACCCTTATCCGCAAATTTTTTTGTCTATAAACTTTTCAAATTATATTATATATGCATTCTTTGCTGATATTTTATATTTATCTTTTGCAATATAAAAAACTTCTTCTTTTAATTAGGAAGAATTACCAGTTTCGTGGAATCTTAAATTAGGAACATTAGAAGAAAATTTCAAAATCTCCTAATTTGCCGAGGCCTGGTTAAACCGTTTACTTAGGTTGCAAAATTACAATGTTTTTTTTTGTACCACGTCCTATACTACTGAGGCAATGAATGTTGATCCTTTTTTTACATTAATCAGTTTTATATAGGTTTATTGTGCAATGTTTATTGCATAAAGACAGTTTTTTATATGTAAAAAAAAACAATTAATATTTAGAAAGAGACCTAAGTCAAGTAGAGTACACAGCAATACGTATAGTTATGCTCAATATAAAATCTTGAAGTAGTAATGCAACAAAATGCTGTAATTTTTTTACATAAGTAAATCAAAAAAGGTTTTTTTAGCATGAAAAGCTAGAACAACGCCGTTCGCATATTGTTATAACCAAATTGTTGCGATAAAGTACATGATATGAACGGTCTAAAAAAGTTGTTAAAGATAATATGATATATATAACTTAAATACCAACATATTTTTCAGCATACAACATTTTCAAGGGTAATGCTTAAAAAAAATTTCATTCGTTTTGCAAACAAAAAGTATGATTTACACATTTTTTTGTAAAAAAAACAAAAATAACTAATAACTAATTCGGGGTAGCGTAAAATAATTTGTATTTTATTTAACTGCAAATATATTTTTAGCAAAGCTCGTTAAGTTTCGACAGAAAAAAAACTTAAATTGAAGTAATTCCAAATATTTAGAAACATAGAAATTACATTTTTGCGTACAGTATGAGCTAGTTGTAAGCAAAAATCTAACAAAAAGTATAATACAATATAACTACACGAAACATATAAAATGGTTTATTTATAATACTTGAGCGGCAAAATTTTAAATTCGTTGTTGTAAATGATAGTCAAAAAGGGCAAAAATAAAATTTAGCTTTTTATGCTGTTTTTCTTGATTGAAAAAAATTAAGCATATAAGTTCAATGCTTTTTGTATCTGTGAGACATTGTTTTATATGTGGTTTTTATGACTTTTGGTTTTAATTCTAATGCAGCATTTGAGATTATCACCTTGAGATGGCAGAATTTCAAATCATTTTTATGATAAAGAAAACCATTCATGGTAATAAACACCGATATATACTACCAGACAAGCCTTTTTTAAAGTGTTGATGGTCATCCACGTAGGTTTACTTACATAAATACATAACAAGCATAAAATATCACCATACGAAAACACTTATGCATCGCAAAACATCTTCGATAGAACTAAATATTCTTTTTATTATTTTGGAATTGACAACAAAGCTACATAAAAATTTTTGCAGTCATTCAATCGATTGTTTTTTTACGATACCCCAAACTTTTTTTTATGGGTGTTCCCTTACCCTCTGAGTTTTAATTATACCCAAAGTATTTTTTACATTCCATTTTTTTTTACTGTCATATGATAATGAGTACATTTTTAACATTAAAATTAAGATGATATACAATTTATTCTTCTAATGTACCAGTAATGTTAAAAATTTTGTTATAGGCTAGTTCAGTTGTTTCTATTACAAGTTTCTGCATAAAAACGTGTTATCAGCAGGGTCGTTGCCGGTTTTAAAAAAAACGGGTATGGGGAACAACTGTAAGGGCCAGTGGAAAACCCCATGTTGCGTTTTTTGATTAATAGAACCAATGTCGGGTTGTATCAAACATGCTGGTAACGTCAGGTTTTTTTGTATTGATAAATTATGGGATGTTTCAAAACAATGTTATATACAAAAAAAATCAGTATACTAATTTTTACGTAAATAAAATCTAAGAATACTGATTTTTTTACTATTTTTTTGTTTCAAAATACAAAAAATACAAAAAAATTCTTTTTATATTTTAATGTCAAGGTTTTTACTATTTGAACGTATGAGACAAGTGTCACATCTGTACGTACACTTTTTTTTCTTGATATCATTTGCTAACTGACAACGAAGGGTCGAATTTTAAAACAACAGACACAACTAGATCCTTCATATTTGTTTACACACTGCTTTGAAAAGCAAAAATGTATGTTACAGGAACCGTGAACTTTGTGGAAAATTTTACTTAAGAAAAAAAATATCATAGTCAACATGTTTTCAACATCTAATGAGTCTGAATTTATTTTACCTTGCGTAGTTAAACAATAAATAGTACATTTCTATCGGTTATTTTGTATGTACCGTATAATCGCGAAAATAGGGCCGATTTTTCAAAAAACTTAATTCCTAAAAAATATTTATTTGGTTTATGCTGACGCTAATTTTTTTGTTTTTTTTGACATGAAAAAAGGTCTTACTTTACCGATTATACGGTATTTTGTATCCCTGATAATAAAAGAATATACTTCCAATGGTCAATACAATAACCGCCACTTACTAAATACACTTGAACATCGGCATAGCAAGGAAAGGGGGCAAGGGGGGCGAACCCCTCCCATTTAGAAATTTTTGTACGCCTGAATTTATGGGGGGTCCTAATTTAAGAAAAAAAAAATTGAGCATAACCCTTCTTTGATTATTTTTTTACAAACATACGCAATAATACTTTTTTTTATAATCACAAGTTTTACGGAATGTATTTTTTAGCCCACATTTTATAATAACCCCCCACTAAATAAATCCTACCTACGCCCCTGACTTGCGTATGTACACATTTTACGTTTTGTACATAAAAAGGAAAAACTTAGAATAAAGCACCCCATGTTGTACTAATTAAGGTATTTTTGTGGTTATATACCCACACAGTATTTTGGTTTGTGTTTAACGCATAAAATTATATGATTGGAAAATATTACGTTTGATACCGCATGAAACTATTTGTTGAGCAAAAGCTTAAAGAATATTTTATTGTCTTTTTCTTCTGGCTACAGATAGACAATAAAAATATTGAATATATTAGGGATAAATCATTTTCGTAAAGTTGTTAAGAAAAAAGAAAACATCGGACCATTTAAAGACACTTACCAGATATCACCGGATTTTTTTTTTCTAAATTTTTACAAAAAAACATACATGATAAGGAACATACAAACAAACGTACAACTCCGAAATTCTCTTTTATAGATTTTCGCATTTAGGAAATTCCCATTCCTACAATCTTTATTCCGTAACTTGCCCTTTTTAAAAATCCTTATTTCTGCAATCCCCATTCCCAAAATCTAGATCTCAAAAATCCTGAATAAATGTAATTATTTTTCTTGAAAACACAAACAAACATAATAAATACCCAACAAGAAAACAACAAAAAAATGATTGCTAGGCTGAAGATCTAAACAAAAATTACTTCATAAAGATACGAATACGATCGAACAAAAACAAACAACAGTTAAAAACAAACAGCAAAAAATCGATATTATTTTGCATTCAATAGCAAACATTATAAAAACAATAAACTTAACAGATAAAATACAAAAAGCCAAACAAAAAACTAATGTTGATACTCAGATAATAAAACTGCTACCTATTTAAGTCAAAAATACGATTCATCACAGAAAAGGCCAATAAACATATGACGATATAACGAAATAAACATAAGCAAAAAATAAAGATAAATGCAAACAATGATATAGAACATTACCAGTTAGTAATGACAATAAAATTGCTGTTACTAAAGGAAATATAAAAATTAATTATGGTACAGTCTACAAAAAAATACTAGGCAAGGAAGATAGAATTATATGTAAATGGAAAAAATTTGATACAATATATAAGTACTGCAGAAAAAAAGCGCTCTTTGACCCCATAAAACAGTTTAAAGCGCAAATACTTGTTTTTTGTACGCAAAAATTAGCGAAATAAATCATACGATCCTTACAATTTGTTTTTCGACAAAATATTGGTATATATGCGACTTTTATATGTTAACCTTTTTTTACTTCCGCAAATTCAGTGGTAGTTTATATAAGTGGCAACATTTAAAAATATAATAAAAAAAACAGAAACCCGTGAAATGGGTTTGCTCTTAACCCGTGCCATTATGATGATTCGAACCTGTAGGGGACCATATTTTTTTTCTTTGTACCCGTACGGGTTATAATAAGAAGATGCGAGTATATCATGTATATCTAGTAAACTTCGGATGTTATGTTTGTCTAAAAAGAAAAATATAAATAAATATTACTATGTAATAAGACAAGCTTCATCTCGCCGAATGACAAAGTAAAGTCAAACTCGCCGAGGCATGAATCTTAAGGAGTCACAACTTGTTGGTCGGCGAGTTTGAACATATAGGATTTTTTGAACATTATATGATAAATAAATAACGTGTCGATCGGCGAGTATGCCCCCCTTTTAATTAAAGGCCCGGCGAGTTGGATTTAATTCGTCGATAGACGAGTTGAGTGTCTTCCCGTTGTAATTTAATATCCCATCGAAATCATTTAGTTTTGTTGTATAAAGAATAACACTTTTAATTAAAAAGTTCGATGGCTAAGATACCCTTTAAAAAAAATATGAAAAAAATTACAGTAAAAGCAACTCATGATATGTTTCATTTAACACGTTACAGTTTTACATAAAAACTCTTTTTTAAGAGTATTTTACAGTTCTTAAAACGTTTTTTATCACCTGAATTACATTATAAATCACAAATAATTTTTTTTTAGAGTTTATAGCAAACTGTCTATTTGTGAAATATATACTTTTTGTAATTGCATTTTCTAAAACATATTTGCAAAAATATTGTATATATGCAATTTTTTTCATGTATTCAAAATTTTTTTACTAGTTATGTCTACTTTCACGTTTTTTTTTTGTTTAAATTTTAAATGTGGAGTGGTAATCTATATGTCTTTTAAACCGAAAAAAACACTATAAAATTTCTTACATGCGCAGAAACCTGCCAAGAACGATTTTTAGATCGCCAGTGTCATGTTACGACCCTAATTTACATATCTCTACCAAATATGGTACTCCTGATCTGCATAGCGCGCTTGGCGGTATTTTGCGCTTATAAGAAAACAGGGCGTTGTAATTTGTGATAAGATTTAAAATAGCGATAGCGTTATGATGGATTCAAACCTAGAAAAACATAACATAATAAAATATTAAGTATTTACATGCAAACATAGAGCCATAATCATTACGAACTTGAACATATTAATTGAGTTACTTCTATCAAACACGTTTTTACACAAAAGATCATACGCATAGTATACGGTTTTCTAGACATGACTACTTGTTACATCAAAATTTAAGTACTGTTGTTTTACAACACTAAAGATATATTATACTTATATTACTGAGATTTAAGAAATGGGCATACTATGTTTTGCAACCCCAGTATGATCCGATTGCTGCATTTCTGAAAATAAATATTTTGCTTACTCGAGGTTGAAAAAACAATGTTTGGCATACTCGGGTCTAAAATCGAACTTTTCAAAAGACTAAGAATGTCTAATCTGAGTAATCAATATATCTAATATATCAACATATATTTTTTTATGACGTAACAATAACATAAAAAAACAAAATTAAATACTTACTTGTTACTAAAAACATATTGGTTATATACAATTCGCACTGAATTGTGTGTTTATGTGCAAACAATTTTAACTTGCATAGTTATCTACAAAAAAATATACAATAGTGTTATTTTATCATACAAAGACACATTCACATCGTTCTTGCAAGCTTGGAAAATATATTGGAATTGAAGTATACTAAGTAAAAGTTTTTAATACACATATTATTGATTTATATTTTTGTCGTAGATACGTATTAAAACCTATATTTTTTTTTTATTTTTACGATATTATACATATGAGTTTTACTATAACGTTTACTTGTCATAAAAGATAAATTAATTTCTAGCCTAATACCTATATACAGATGCCTGGCGTTCTTTATTTTAGTTTCTCTTTTGCTGAAAAAAAACCGTACGGGGGCCCGTGACCCGTATCTTACAACCCGCGCATCGTAAAATAAAAAAAGCTTGTACGGGTTCTGTCCCAGCGCATAAACACATTTGCTTCACATTTTACTGTTGCTGTTTATTGCCCATAATCTTATTAATTTTAGTAAAATTTATAATATTTTTATGGCATATTTAGTCTAACCCGAAAAAAATGTATTACTAAATGAATTAAAATCATATTTTGTAAAAACAAATATAAATAGACCAATCAGAATATGAAAAACGTAGTTTCTTGACATTATGTATCTAGTATCTATAGCAAAAACATACAATTATTACCAAAACCCTAAAACATATCCACTTTAAAAACAACTTTATTTTTTTGCCATATTCGTACCAATTTACAGTTTACAATTGATATCAGTTAGTATTAGAACATTAAAACACGGAAAATATGTAAAATTTAGCATAACGTGTTCCTAGGGTTCGCAATCCCGGGATACCGGGGTTCCACAAAAAAAGTCTAGAAGTTTTATCGAAGGAATTAAAACGAGATCACGGGATCCATTTCTTTTTTATAACATTTTACGATGCGAACTATTTGCATATATATAATACTTAAACTTTTTAGTAATGGTTAATATTGTTAAAGTTTATAAATAAAAATTAAATACATTTATTGCATAATATTTTATTAAAATAGTTTCTAGGACGACATGCAAAAAAAAAAGAAAATTTAATTTTTATAAGCATATTTATGGTCGTAAAAATAAGCAAAAATATGTACAATCTAAAAAAAATTTAGCACTTTTCTATTTTCTGATAAAATGCAAAAGCATATAACTTTTTTTTAAATGTAAAATTTAATTAAAAATATGCCAAAAAAAATCTTTTGGTTTCTCTTTTAGGTGTCTTATTGAAAATTAAACTTTTTTATAGTCTCAATATTGTTAAATTGCTACAAAAAATATATAATAAGTTTTATGCGTGTATACATGTTGCATACAATACGCAGGTAATTTTTAAGTATTAGCTGCATTTTTTAACATTGGTGTTTTTCTAAATTCACAACACAATATTGCAAATAGAAATGCGAATTGGTTGCCATATGAGGGCCGTCTATACTGCTAAGCATTAGCTTTTTGTAGTTAAAGTATATACATGTGTGTCGTCGTAACTAAAATACAAAAAAAAGCGTAAAGCTAATAAAAACTATTATAATAAAAGTTATGCCTTGAGACTTTTACATTTTTAAAAACTGCGTTTGCATTAAAAAAAAGTATGTAAAACAAGTTTAAAATATTTTATTATAATTAAATTAATTTTTTTTTGACTATAGTTTTGCAAAATTATAAGCAACTTTTTTAGAAACTTATTTACTTTATAATTAATAGCTCTTTTACAAGACCTTTGTTATGCATAAGTTAAAACAGCCACAAGACAGCAAATTTATTTATTTATAAAAAAAATATAAAAAAAAATCTGCATGTAAATGCGTAAAATTTTACAATAGAAAACATTTTTTTTTGGTAATTTCACACGGAAAAAATGTTTAAAAAAAATTAGCGCAATAGATTAAACTGTTTATACTTATATACAGTAGATGCCCTTTTTAACTTTTTTGCTTTAAAAAATATTTGTTAATATTTTGAGTCTTAAGAAAATGTTAAGTTCGTGTATATACGAAGAAAAAATAACTTATGCCAAAAAAAAGCACAGGTGAATTTTTTTTGTACAAATTGCAATATACAAACTTATTAAATAAGCATTTTGGCCATTTTACATATATGGCAATTTTTTTGCGTAAGTCCAGAAAACGAAAATTGTTCTTTCGTACTTATTTTTTGTACTAAAAGTATAAGGCATATAAAAGTAAAAGAAAGCATATAATAAAATGCAGAAATACCGAATCGGAAACCTTACAAAAAATCATTTATAGTCAGTTTTAATCCAAAGATAGTACGCAGCATAAAAAAGCCAACAATCATTTATACAGCGAGGTATAACATTATGGAAACAATAGTAGGTTTGCGGATTTGAAAAGAATTTTGTCTTTTCGTGCGAAATAAACGGGACTCCTAAAATGCAAGACAATACGGCTTGAACTCCTTGAACTTTTCATAAACTAAAAAGGAGGGAAATGCAAGGCTTTGAAGATTAAAAGGCATCATGTCTATACATAACAACCAAAAAAAACAACAATTTATTGAAATACCGTTGCGACTGTGCAGAAAAAAACTTGCAAAACGAAAAGATGCATCTGTAAACTAGAAAAATATTTAAAAATAAAGCCAAGACAATTCTGAGCTCGTTGGTAAAAGTAGGTGTAAAAAGCAAGAATATTGAAACAACGGGAGATGTCGATGTTCCGATTAAATTGTGCCGAGTGGTGCAAAAAAGGTCTGAATCTAAAGCTGGCATTGAAAATCTATATCAATGCAGAACCACTACGTAAGTCAACAAAAAATATCTATAAAAAACACGAAAACAACAAAGTTTGAGTGAGGCCATAATGGCACCCAAAAGAACAAACGATGTATAGAGCATGAAAATATTAGATATTGTATATTGTATATTGCAATGTTTGTATAAGAAATTATCAATGCAACAATACACAATGAACATCAGCACTTTAATATCTGAATTTACACTAAGACATACGATGAATAGTAAAATATGTAGCAAATCGAAAATCAAAATAAGTAGTACTAAAAAAAACAGAATAAAAGATTGTTGTCTTCGGAACAAAATGTCAGATTCAAAAGCACGATGCTACGAAAAACATCTATTTTTTCGAACTGTATATTAATTTTTAAACTTATAAATGCAGTGAATCGTAAAAAAAAAGAACTTTAAAAAATTACTGAGCCCATTGACGACACGCAGTCAAATCCTCTAATATACTCTTCACTGTGCTTTTTGATACGTCACCTGATATTAAGAAAACAAATGTATTTATGTTTTTGCAGAAAAGCTTAATATAAAAAGTAAGAAAACTCATTTTTGCGAAAAAACAGTAAAAAAAAAATTGTTGATACATTAAAGTAAACTAACATACGTAAAATCATCGTCGTGAAGCTTTTAAGACTCTATTAAAATGTCAAAAGTCGCATTTTATTATATGAAAAAGCTGCCTACTGCGTGCAGGTTTGATTGGAATACCGATCAATCTGCATAACAACAAGAAATGTAAATTGCCTCTGTCACGTAATGCAATATCTTGCCCCCACAATAAAAAAATTTGTCGAAATTACCATATAATAATTAAATATATAATGAAAAAGCTTAACAGTAAAACTAATTTTAGTAGAATTTAAAGTATAGCTAACTTACCGCAAAAACAAAGCACACAGATAAACATGATGAGCTAGTTAAAATATTTTTTTTTTTTGGATAGACAAAAAAGTAGTGCATTAAAAGAACATTTTTATTTTTGGCAGCAAAGGATGTTGAAATAAATCAGATGTTTACAAGTGAATTAACTACGATTACATATACATTTTCTGCCAAAAAAAATACGTATGAATAGTAAAGCAACGTAATCGTGATAGTTCAACTATTGTTGGGTAATTTGATTTAATCTTACATTTTACTAAAAAAATTGACGATAAAAAATACAAAAAGAGATATAGAAATATTCTTAGAACAAACCAAGATGTTTTTTTAGGCAATAAAATTATTGAACTTGTAAGAATAAATTCAAATGCATTGAATTAGCAACTTTTACCTCAGTTGTCTTTGCAAGATCATTATGAACATAAAGGTTGTTTTTAGGGAACCGATGTGCAAGAAAACAAACGTAAACTAAGGCAATATTTTTAGCCTTTATTTATACGCAGAAAGGCTCCGCAAAACAATCAAAAATTCTTTCATGTTTCCATTTTTTTTATCTCACTCTATATCACTAAATTGTGATATATCACTAAATATGTTTTCAATTTTATGAGAACTAATAAAAAACAACATGTGTTTGCATCGTATAACAGAGGTTCTTAATTTATACTAGCAATCGTCTAGTAATTTCCCACAACAGATAAGAATATACAAAATATATAAAAAAAACAAAATACAGGGTTTTTTAGAGAAAATAGAATGCATTATTATGTTATGTTTTTTTTGTATGTTTTACGAAAGAACAATATGCTGTTAATTTTGTACAAATGTACTACAAAATAACCACTGTTTAATAAAAAAAAAGTATCTTTACTTTGAATTGATTTTTTTGTAGTTACGGTTGTCCTGCAGTCAAATTTACTATTTGTGCAAAGTATGTGATATGCCTTCAGTGCATTAAATGTACTTGTAAATGTGATATACGTACAAAATAGTTTTAGAAAAGTTTTGAACATTGATTGGTTATTATAATATATAAAAAACACAAAAAAACATTTTTTTTACTATTTTTTACTTTAAAACTTAAAAAAACATTTTTTTTACTAAAAAACTAATGATGTATTCAAAAAAAGTACCGTGCAATTTATTTTACAAATGTTCAATCTAACACAAAAACGTGCATTGATAATATTTAAAATTACCGGGATGCATCAGAAAATAGCATTTTTCAGAGTTTTAAGTATACCGCGTTTTGTTATATTTGGCGAATTGCAAACCATTGTGTGTTGTAAGAAAAATCTTTTTATTATTCTCATTTGCTTTTCCCTATATAAATTACTACGAATGAAAACATAAACAAGCTGCAACACAAATACTTGGAGTAAGTTTTACTAAAGAAAACTCTTGTGAAAAAAAAAATTGTAAATCAAAATATCTGAAATATTAAATCATACAGTTTTGACGGCATACAAAAATGTATGGACTTTTTACAACTGTCGTTTATAGTTATGCATACCCAAATTACATTTAAATTTTGCTCAACAAAGATTTTTGTGCATCTTTTTTATATCACACAACCCTAGAAAAACATAAAACTTTTTTTTTTTTTTTATCTGTAAAATTATGTTAACATTTGTAGACAAAGTAACAAAAGATTTGATTATGTTATTTTTTGATTCTTAAGTACAACCACTAGCAACATTTTTTGTTCTTCCCTTTCTTCTCTAATATGATTTCACTAGATATAATGCTGACATATGGGCTCTTTCATTGGTAAGTAATAACGGTATTTGGCAGGCCTTTTTATTGACTGGAATTCTCTACATTTTGCCGTATTTCCCGTATGGAAAAAAATTTTTGTAGAGGTTATTTACGACAAAGTAAGTAAAAAATTTTTTCCGAAATGGTTTTATTTACGTTTTATTTATATCTGGTGTACAACAAAAAAACATTTGCTTTCAATATTAACAAAATAAATGGGTTCCTATATAGAATGACTAAATACTACTCATTTTACAACATTGTGTAAATATAAATAAGAATTTTATCGACTTCATGATTTTTTAAGCATTGACTGCATCAAACAACTTCAGAAAATTTGCAGTACAAGCAAAAGCTACAGATAAACTATATAAAAAGATATTTTTTTTAGAAATGTTAAACCAATATTTGGCAAGTTATTCTAAATGCAAAAAAACAAAAACGAAAATTTTATCATATGGTTTTTTTTCAACAGAAAACTTGTAAAAGGCAGTATAATTTTATTTACAAACATTTATCTTTAATTCACGCTTTTTATTTATGAATTAAAAACTACTTTGCAATGTCAAAACTATAAAGTGCAAATGCAAGAATTCTTCTTTGTCGAGTTTATATTAAAATGCTTAATTTTTATATACAAATATCAGGTCAATTGGTATTTTTTTAAGCTATTGGTTTAAGAAAGGTTATTTACACCTTTGCTAAAAAATTATGAAAATCTCTGTTGCATCGTTGTAATCTATGTAGACCTAAGGTCTGCATTAGCCCAGCCCGGCCTGTTTTTTTACACAAAAAAAAACACAACCCGGCTCGGCGTGCTAATACCCGTATGTACCCGTTTTTTTTATTATTATGCGCAAAAAGCATATTTTTTAATGATCTTGTAGCAAAAAAAGCTCTAGAACTTAGAAAATTAAATTATTATTATAAAGATCAAAACAAAACCGTTGGCTTTATAAAAGCGCCAAAATATCTTAATAGAATATATTTATTTAAGGATTGGATTATCAGTAAACTTTTAATAACGATCGGCAGAATGATTTTTCAAATAAAAATTAAATAAAATATTTTTTTTCTTAACCGTTTTAAGTTTGACTTACATTTTTTTCGTTTTTCGAATGTAAAATATAAAATGCTTTTTACAAATATTTGTAGTTTTTTTTTTTTTAATGTACGATGTTCTACAATTTTAATTCAACCCTTAAAGTTTTGGCAAAGCTTTGTATTTCGTTAGCAATATATTTTAATTACATTTGGAGAACAATTTTTTTTTCGACTGTTTAATGTAAAATCAGATGATACAAACAACTCATGCAAACAAGTAAGAGTAATCACTAGATTTTTTTGTAAGATATATGAATGAAAGTTTTTAAAGTGCTTAAAATCAAAAAATATAGTAATAAGAAAAAACCCGATGCATTTATATAAATTATGACAAAAACTGTGTTGAAATAAATCAACAATCAAATTATTTTTGTGTAGCAAAAATACTATTGTTTTAAACCTTGGTTATTTTTATACTTTGGGTCCGTAAAAAAAATTTGAATCTCCTGAAAAAAAACCCTTATATATTTAGAAGACGCCTGATTTAAGAAAACCATGTCTGGGGCAGTCCAAATATAACAAGAAAAAACACGGATTTTTTTTTTTAAAAACGCAAAAAAAAAAGATAATATGTGTAAGCATTTTTAATATCCATAGTACTAAATTAGTATAATTAAAATATCCAGATTTGGGCTTTTTGCAACATTAGTGCATTAAATAAATGATAAAATAGTAAACTAAAAACAAAAATAATATGTAAAAACGATTTTATACCAAACTATTGTATTTTTTTTATTTTACGCCCCGGATTAGGTCCCTTGAATTGGGCGCCCTCCTCATTAAAAAAGCGGAGTATTTTATTATGGGGTTAAAAATTGCTTTTAATTGACCCAAAGTAAAGTAATCAATTTAAAAGTTTTTTATTTTCCATAGAAAAAAATTGCCGAATTTTGCAAACTTTTTTTTGTTATACGTATTTTTTGTTAAAAAGATAGATAGGATGTTTTATTTTTGTTTTTTTTTGCTAATGGAAAAAACTGTGTAGGGCTTCTTTTGTAATATTAGGTGTATTATCGTGTTTTTTTTTTGTTTTTTTTTTGTAAACCTTTGTAAACGACAATAAAGCTATACATTATTTTTTTTTACTATTTTTTACAGGCAAAAAATATTTGATGGGAGTTTGCGTTGTATTTTCGGTGTATGCCTTGTCTTTAGATTGTTTTGAGCCCCATTGCTACACGTTTTTTATTGACGTAAAATAGAGGGCTACATCACTTTTATAATAGGTCAAATGTCTTATTACCAGCAGTAGTTTTATTAAAGAACTCTACATAATTATATTTTTAAATACGTAAAAAAGCATACTTGTATATTTTTTCTTTCGCAATGATGCAAAGTTTTTTGCATTGAAGTTTAGTATATACAATGATCTATTTCAACAAAAAAAATGTTTATAATTTTTTCGCTGATTATTTCGAACGTCTTGCTAAGCATATTTTAAGATATACTGTAGAAAAAGAAAAGAGTATTGAATTTAATAATGCTTTACAAAAAAAAATAAAAAAATTAAATTATTATAGTAAATTGTAATATAATAGAAATAAACCTTTTTTATGATTGTTAATTAGACTTTGCTTTATTTATCACAATTAAAATCAAACAGGTTTGTCTTTTAATAATCGTTTTTTGCCATACTATTTAGAAATAAAATGTCTTCAAGTTTTTCGGGCTTTAGTTGTACTCTTTTCTGAATAATGATATCACCAGCATTCAACACCAATCTTGCCGATGACGCGCTGGTTGCTGGTATAGAACACAAATGCATTGCCGTTGCATAAACATGTAAAAAAAAATTTTCTTCTAGTATGCCAGTATTTCAAGTAATCAAATATATCAAGTATATTGCAAAATCGGTAATTAATAGACTTGTATGCAACTTTTTCATCATAAACTACAGTATTTTTTTTCTATATCTTTTTGGTTATTCAATTCTTTCATGAGCAGTAAATCACTCGTTTTTGCTATTTTTTTTTTTTTGATCTGCTACTTGTTATGGATGTTGAATTATGTTTATATATGATTTTTGACATAGATATCGTCGGTTTATGCGATCGTACTGTTCCCCACAAATATATATCGTATTTACTGCAGTTGTAGTCCAAAAATATTTATTAATCTTACAAAAGAGGATGGCAAAAGATAGCAAGTTCACAAACACGAGTAATTGTAAAAAGTATTAGAAAAGTATATTGGGCTGTTTCTCGCATTTTTTGAATCGTGAAATTTTGACTTATATGGACGAACAAAAATGTCTTAATTATAATGTAATACTAAAATAAATATAATGTTGGATATACACCTCCTTCAAGTTCCTTTGTAGCATTTGCAAATATAGTCATAAAATCGTTTTTTTGCTTAGTAAAGAGATATCGATATTAGAAACTATAACAAGCTTATTTCTTCCTTTGCATATTTGTAAAATTTCAGTCTAAGATTTATATATTGATTTTAACATATTATAGAACCCTATAAATCTTTTTACTAAAGTTTCCTGTAAGCTTTTTGTCAGACCACTGCACCACCAGACTGTTTTAAATGACTTACTAATTTTACCGCACTTTTTTAAGTTCCTCAACTTTAGAATTTTCTTGTATGCAGTTGGCTACTAGATTTTTATAAAGATAATCAGTACATGGTAAGTGTGAATACTTCTTATAAATACTTTTCATATTACTGCTCGATCTAAACAAATGTACATTAGCAAAATATATTTATAGGTGCAAATATTTACGACTTGCTAGCATTTCATTTTTAATATAAGCAACACTTTTTTCTTGCATAGGTTTTAGCATTTTGCAATCTAGAGTTTTTTTTATATTTACCTTTTCGATTTTATAATGAAAAGGAATGGCCATGTATACATTCGTTAGATAATTTCCGGTTTGAAGATCTGTACCAATAGGTACTTCTCATAATCTACGTATCTCTTTGTATTATGTTTTAAAAAAAGTTGTTACGCAACTGCTTGCAGTTTGAATATTACTTGACAGCGTAGTGGGGTAGGGCGGAGCATCCACAATATCAATATTTATTCTTTAGCACATTTGCGAAATTCAGTACGTTTAAAATCCTTTTTACGGGATCCTGTACCTAAGATATTAGGAATGGTCGTATACCTCTATGCCTACAGCTATACAATGCATGAGTCAAAAAGATTTTCCTTATTACCACCTTTGCCTTTTTTTGTTACTACAATCAAATCATCGTATTAATCTAATATTTCTTCGGTTGTCTTGGGTATAGCCTTGCAAGTATGCCTTTTAAATTGTGATGTTTCATTGCGCAAACTATTATATCGTGAAACTGTCAAACAATCATAACATGCAACAAATTTCTCTATACAATTATCGTTTTCATCATATATTCTACTGTAATTTTTCAAATTACCTCGTGGCTTATGAATTTAATGCCCAGTAAGTATCTTCTGCGTTATGTTGGGCTTGTTGTGCTACGTAACGAAGGGGGTTTTTTTCAAGGCAGCTATATCAATTTTAACTTGGCCTTGTTTTTCAACTTCGTTATGTTTATAATTTAATGGTTCTTCCCTTAAGGCACCTGTTTCTTTTGTTTGAGTTGTTGTGGGTATATCAGTTGCAAGATGTTTCTAGGAAACTCGTTTTTTATACTCTATTCCTCGCCATTTTTTTGCTGTGGATTTTGTTTGACATTTTCAAAAAATTGTTTCATTTATTGGGGTCGAAAAAAAAAAAACACATGACGTAATTCTAAACTATTAAGAAAAAAAATTATATGATAATAAAATACCCATTGTATTTTTTTAATGTATTTAATAAAATTGCTTCAATCAAAAGCAGGCAAGTAATAGGTATACTCCAAGCTATACAGGTCTTTAAATTTAAACCCGCTTTCAAGATGTATTATACTTTTTTTTTTAAATTTTTTTTTTTAAACGTCAGAATATTTATAATGAAAAAAAGCCTACCAATAAATTTTTTTTATAGTATCCAAAATATATTTGGATAATAAAAAAGGCGGATATTGAGAATTAAATAGTAAAATTCATGTTTTTTTTTGTAACACACTGATACATTTTCTATCATATAATATCATTTTGTTACATATTTTTACGGACTGTAATCAGTATCAGCAACTGTTATATAGAATTTTTTTTCTAAGGGTCTATGCTGTAAAGCAGAGGCTTGAAAGCATTAAAAAGTGAAGACTGCTTAGATTGTAATTTCTGAAGCGCCATCGCTTTCTAATGACAAGAAACATTTAAGAACTATAAAAAAGTCAATCACAAATATTATGCCATTTTTGTACTCTTTAAATCTGTACATATTTTTACAATATACGCGTAAAATTCTATAGTTAATAATACCGCAAATATTCTATTCAAATTACACAGGGATTTGCTTTGTTTTATAAATTTTATGTTTTATACTTGACAAAAAGGGTGCCGGTATTTTTTTTACATTAAACGACTTACGCTAAAAATGCTAATATTATGCAAAAAAAAAACATAAGTATTTTTTTTTTACGTTTCAAAACTTAAGCAACAGTTTAAACATTTAATTTTGTATATAAACGGTGTAATTTTGTATCAGCGTGTTTTTTTTTTAATTTTTACCGCTAATATTATATTGCTTTGCTTTATGTTTTAACGTTAGTAGATTTCTTTTGAGAAAGTTGTAATCATTCTATTGTTGCTAAAAAATACAAAGACAGACATGAGACTTTATAAAGGGTGTACTATGGATGATGTTTTTTTTCGTATGTGACTACCTAAAAAATATTGCCTGAAAAACAGATAGTTTTTTGAGAATACGAAGTAAAAAAAGCCATTATTATTAGTTCTCTATACATGCGTACATGCAAAACATAAGAAAAAATGTTTTGCGGTATTTGTAATTAAGGGCAACTTTTTCATATTATTTGAAAATAACATATTTATATTTGAGCAAATAAAAGATGAGTTTTTTGTGTATTTTCACCATAAAACAGAACAAGTTATATGGCTTTTTATAATTTTATTTTAATTGTAACTTTGTTTTTTTGTTACATTACTTATGCAAAATTATCCTATTTAATGTTTGTGATAGAAATGATAGTACTTTCTGTAACAACCATATGATTACTGATAATAAAAATCATTTTAAAATGAAATATTGCGCATATTTGTGTATTTAACATAAATGCATATTTTTTTAAGTAAAATACATGTACTTAAAAATCATATATTTACAAAAAATAACTTTTTCGTAATTTTATTTTATGTATATAAAATAATTTATAGTTTCGAACGGCAATAAACTTCAAGGGTGTTTGGTACTCAGATTGCACGTTTTTATCTCAAGCAATAAGACTTTTTATAACGCAAAATTAAAAATTAAAAAATTTCATGTAAAATTTTTGAAGAAAAATTTACAGAAAAGAAACAAAACATCAGGTTAAAAAAAGGTTAATAATGGTAAAATATTATTTGGGTATAATAAACTTTGCATATATTATGATATTTTTCATAATTCCTAAAAAATATATATTTCTAAATCAGGCCACGTTTCTTTTGATTATTTTGTTACAAAAACAAAAATAATTTCTTTGCAGGTTTTATTTTTATCTTTAAATCTTTAAAAAGAAAATACAAACTAAAAAACATTAAAACGTCAAAAAATAATGTGTAAATACTGTGGCTTTGTAAAAACGGTATACTTGCTTTATACAAGGTTTTTTATGTGCATATGGCAAAAAATTATATAAAAGATTCATATTTACCCCTTACACAGGTGCTTTCTTCCTTATGAACCTGTTATACACCTTTTCTTACAGAAGAACAGTATTGGATTTTTAGTTTTTTAATACTTTTTACATAAAAGGACAAATAAAAATATTTGCAAGAGCTTACTTTTATTCGCACTTCATTAAGTAATGAGGTTTTAATTGTTTTTGTATATATATAGTTTTGTAAAAAAATGTAGCACCTTATGCATTTTTCTGTATATTGATCACGCCGTTTTTATTTTTTTGACTATTTTTTTTTGGGTATTTTTCTAAAAAAAATACCCAAA
>JAQFYM010002219.1:0-25251 GCA_034694785.1 Agrenia bidenticulata | reverse complement strand
TTTTATGTGCATTTTTTTAAGAATATATATTCTAAAACTTAAAAATACACATTAAAAAAGTAACATCAGCGCTGATGATTTATGTATAAATATTTTTTATTTTTCATTTGCAAGTCTAGTTTTTCTGTTTATCAAAATTGTTTCAATGCTTTTTGCTTTAATTTGACGTTTATAAAAGACCGTAATATTTTAAATGGTAGTAATAATATCTTAAAATATATAGTTTTTTCGTTATAATTTTTTTGATAACTTATTTTTTTGTAAAAGAGACGCATTCAATAGTATATTGCTACGAGTAAATCCGCTTACAGTAGCTCGCCACTAAAAGTTTGCCCTTGATATACCGAAGGCCGTACGAACGTATTATCTCGCATCAAAACATGAAAAGATAACCGCGAGTATACCACGAATGAAAGGAAGTTCACGTCTTGTATAGCACAAGGTTTCAAAAGTACACTGCAATATATAATTAAATTACCTTGAAAGTTTTCTTAGTATGTAGGATACACTTTATAGATTTCATAAACCTTGTATATGTAATTATACTGTTTCTTGTGTGTAAAGCCGTAAGAGCACATATGACCAGGGCGTAGTAGCTTACGGTCGCAACGCTTGGTCTACAAGTTTGCAGCCCCCCAGTCCCTTCGCCACGTTGAATTGTCGCGGAGGCGGACGGGTTTATTGGTTAGTTAGATAAAAACGAAGTTCTTAAAATTTGAAAGTTAAGATGATTGGTGTTTATAGTTAAAGAAAAGTATTTAAATAAATAAAAGTAAAATAAAAAATAGTTTTAAATGTCTTCAAAAAAATATTAAGTCTTCTGGCGATTAGCCCGCATTACCCAAAACTGTTATAGGCAAAAACATAGAAAACATTAAAAAAAAACAGCACTGCAATATGCTTGTAAAATAGTAACAAAATGCATAGAAGTTTATATACAAATGTAACTAACAAGATACAAAAACAAAAAAAGGCATATGTGCTTTATAAACAACAGAAAACTATGCTTTTTTTTTGCTTTAAACGTATAACTATAACGAAAAAAATGGTATTTTTTATTGTGATTAGTGCAAAAACCCATAATTTATAAGTAAAATACTTTATTTTTTTCTTTTGTATGCATAAACAATTTTTCATATCAGTTTTTTTATTCAATTTTTTGTTCCATGATGCTAAATAAAGAACTTTACCTAAACACAGTAGTATATCATTGCTTTTACAGCTCCGACACAAGAAAATAAAAAGTTTTAACGTATTAAAAAAGATAAGTAAAATATATACAGCTAGTTTGTCTGTTTTTGTAGTGTTGCGCTTTGTATTTGGACAAAATACTGCCCATTTCGCATTGTCTACGTTTTTAAATGCAATGTTTTCTAATATATTGTAAAACTATATAAAACACATGGACTGGTCATGCGATGCAGCTCCTTCAATGTCAATTGGTATGTCAGCCCCGCCAAGGAAATAAAACACGCCTTTTTCATACCGTTTTTTTATACAAAATTTTGCTTTTAGACATTAAATTCGCAATTATATACATTTTAAAATGCATTTCTACGTGATAAGATCATTTAGTATGCAGGGCAAACTATTTGACATACTTGAATCGTAAAACATTAGTATTTTATATACCAAAGAGGTGTCATAAAAAAAATGTGTTTTGCATCACTAAAATGTTAAATACAACGAGATTATAAAGTATACTTGTATAAAGTGTATCAATATAAAAATCTATATGGCAAATATACAAAAGTTTTTATAAACGCGAATACATACAGATACTAGTGAAATTTGCCAAAATACTGTAAAAACACCTAACGTGGAGCATTCTTGCAGTGAATAAAATTCTATAAGTGACACTTAAAGCTTTAACAGTATAGAAAAAGCCAATTTATGACACCAGCTAACAACCCTAGAAATGGCTTTGCATTTTAAAAACCGATTTGTACATATTTTAATAGTGTCTGTGTATTTATTTTAATGCAAATTACGCTTTTAGTAAAATTTTTCGATTCTTTGTATTTCTAAGGTCTGCAATTTTTCGACCCTTTAAATAAATGAGCCAATAAATTACAAAAGCTCCGAAAGTGAAGAAAACAACCAAAATATTTCTATCACGAAAAGAAAGAGAGCAGGTACTCAAATACATTAAGAATGAAATAAAATGCAAAATATTATTTTCTAATATAAAATCTCAACTATTAATTATAATAGGATTGCAAATAAAAACAAAAAAATTCAAAAAGTATAGAGAATAACAAGAAAAATAATATATCAACAAAAGAAAGCCCTTCTCACACTGCCTTAAATTACTAAACTACAATTCATACACATCAGCTAGTAAATGTTATATATTTGCCATATCAAAGCTTCAGTTAGATAAAAAAAAGAAGTTGATAATATTAATGAAGATGAATCAGGTTAAAAGCATAAAAAATCATATTATAGCAATGATAGTAATTTATATGTGTTGGATAGTGAATTAAAGAGTGAAATTGTAGAATCATTTGTTCGGGTAGTGTGAAAAAGAACACAAAAGGAGAGAATTACAAGGGCTGTAAATATGCATACATTTTAAACAGTTCTATTCTATATCAGGTACAAATATATTACCATCTCGTATTCGCTCACAAAGTTTAAAATATCAAAAAGATTGGCCTTTTTAATAGTAAAGCTTTACCCGGCTGGTATACAAAACTGCGAAAGAAATATAATTTAAAAAATATAAGAATCATGTGTGAACCTGCATCAGCTGATATGACGCAGCCCGGCAATGTAAAACAATAGTGAAGCAGGTTTATATAAGCTATGATAGAAGAGACATTTGGATTACAGATGAAACGAGTCTTTATTGGAGACAGATCGTGATCGAACAGTGTATTTACAATAAGCGGATATAAAAGGGTCAAAGATCATTCAAATTAGATTGACCTTAGTTTCTTCGTTAGTGCAAGTGGCGATAAAAAATCCATTAATCATGGTTTCAGTCGCTAATCCACTTTTATTCCGCAAGAATGCTATGCTATCGCTATCATTCGCATATAACATATACAAATCGACATGGATAAATTCCAAGATATTTTCTGATTATCATAGGAAGTGGAATGCTGAATTCATATATCAAAATCGAAAAATTGCATTTTTTTTGATAATTTCAGAGAACTTAAAACTAATGCATTATCGATCCAAGCTATTTTTTTCTTCTGGCTAATACAACAGGCCTTTTTCCGCCCTTAGATTAAGGTATTATAAGGAATTTTTAAACTAAGTACAAGCAAGCTTTCGTGAATAAATTGTTCTCAAGTTACCGAACAACTAAGATTTATACCCCTAGAAAAGTATTTTACTATAATTTTGTGTTACTAATACTGCACTCATGGAATAAAATACAGGACTCAACAATCGACAACTGCTGGAATAAACTAAGTTTTGAAGAAAAAGATACAAATATCGTTGAAGATGGCAGTTTGGAATCTTTATCAGGGTTAAGATATGAAATACGGCAATTTTGTAATGAAAAGATCGCGAATAAGTAATTACACCAGAAGAAGTTGTAACATTGGCAGCATGTAAAATATCATGATAAACGAGGCATCATATTTATTGAAAATGAAACACTATTTTAAAATCATGTCGTCAATAACTTAAAAAAACAATAATCAACTAAAAAATCAAACTTGAACATGTTTTCCGCTACAGAAACTAGTACGGACTGCGTATCCTTCGCTTTCATTGTCAGTTGAATTTTAAAGATGAAAATAGAAGATATAAAAAGTAAAATTATAATTATAGGTTTCCAATGCTTGTTATTTATTTAGTAGTAGATTTTTTAATATTTTCCCCAAAGTGACAATTTTAGTTTCAGAACACAATTTTTTTTTGTAACCCTTTTTCACTCTCGACGGTTTTATTGTAATAGACATTTTACTTTTTTTACATAAATTTTTAAGTTATGAGAAAAAGAGAAATGTATAACTAAGAATATTTGCATTTACTATTTATACAGTATGACTATGTTAAATTTTTACTTTAAGGCAAAATAAACAACCAAAACGTTTTTTTTTGTTATACATTTTATGTAAAAAACTAAAATTAAAATACGTTGTTGTATCGAAAATCAAATTTTATGGTTTTTCTACTAAAAAAATAGTTTGATGGAATAATAACATTACAGGTGATCTTAGATTTTTTTTCTTAAAATCATCAATTTTACTATATTCTAGAATGGTAAACTACCCGACCCGTATCTGTTGCACGGAGATTTAAAATTACCAAAACCAAAAAAGCACTTATACAAAACTTTTGCGATTTTAACACTGCAAAAAACTATTTGATGTAAAATACAGTATAATGGAGTATTTTTGAAAGTTAAAGAGTAAAAAAGAAGTTATTGTGTTTTAAAAAAAAATTGAAGTAACAAACTAAACATAATATCAAATAAACACAACGTAGCATTAAGACTAAAAACTTTGTTGCATACACCTAAATAACAACAGAAAATAGCAAATATAGAGCTCAAAATGTATGTTCCGTTTTATGTGGCTCATGTAATATTATAGTGGATTATAGCGGTGATTTTTTATTTTTTTGTACTTTAAATAACATAAAATCTTTTTTTCGCGTATAAAATTTAGAATAATTTAATTCATATACTTTAATGTAAGAAAATATTTTTTGGGTTATTGATTTTTATACCCCTATTTGTAATTTTTTTCCCTTTTTGTAATTTATCACCCCTTTTTTTGAAATCACCCAAAGAATACCATCAGCCCCGGAAAATCTTTGAATTATTGCATTTTTCCCCGGGTAGTGCAAATCACAGAAAGAGACTAAAAGAATAAAAGAACAGGATTTTAGCCTATTAAAAGCAGCCATAGATGACTGAGAAATGTACAAACATTCCATACAATTTTAGAGAGAAGATAAATAATCATTGAGAATACATAAAATGAGGGAACAGTTGTCAAAATTACAAAAATCAACAACAAACAACTAGAAATAAAATGATTTACCAATACGAAAGAAAAGTAAAGAGTGATTTAATGCCGATCTTTTGTACAACAAAATGACAGAATAGGAGGAATAAGTTATGGGACGAAAACAGTAGTAAGTGATAGTTATATCAAAAATGATTTGTTCATAAAGAAGGAAAGAAAACATACTAAATAGAAAAAATATTAGCAAAGTAAAACATAGAAAAAAAACAAATTAGAAACACTTTAATAAATAAAAAATTAGTATGTCTAATGTAATATACACCTTTTATGTCGTTTATATTGTGTTTTTAATCATATTTTAATTGTAAAAAAGCCGCTGGATTTTAATAAATAAGAAATGGCGTGCAAAAAAATATGATTATTATAATAAAGCATAAATTATTGACTTTTTAAAATTTTTAAATTACTAATTAGCAACCAGACCAAAATAAATTACTAAAAAGAATTGTAAAAATAGAACAGACATTTTTATTTTATCAAATATATGGCAAACTTATTTGTACATGTCTTTGGCGGATCCTCTTTACATTCGTTTTGTCTTGTTTTTGCCAGGTCTTTTTTTACATTTAATAACTATATTATCAACTAAGTTTGTCAATTTTCACTCAACAAGTGTAGTATAGATATGACCACATGATTTTTTGTTTAGAAAAACAAATACAACTGCATACTATATCTTGCCATGTGCTACAATTATCTCTAAAATGAACAACTGAAAAATTATCAAAAATCTCTTTAAATTGCTTAAAGTTTTTAAATATGGGAATAGACCTCATTGAAGATTTCAAAATACTTCCATCATCATTTTGGCTGTTTGAAAATATAAATGTATTTACTTTCGAATCATTTTTAATTTTTTTATGCTTTCTGCAGGTCTGATTTCTATAAATTTTTCGGTATATTTCTTCTTAGTTACATTAAGAACATCATTGTTTTTCCGCTTTTTAAAATCCAGAACAGAAATTAAGCGTGTAACTCATTCAGTAAGCTCATTTCTGGTGTAGTTAAAATAATGTGATTTAAGTATTTTGTTACTACACTCTTGTGCATGCTTTGTTATTGGCGCAAAAGAATCTAGAGCTTGAAAACATCCAGGTAATTTATACGTTTTATTGTCGTCATTTAAATCAATCCCAAACGATCCCTTCCGCATATTTATGCTTTCATTCATCAAATCGTCGTTTTTTTCCCATTTTTTTACAAAAAGCCTTTATTCAATATCTGCATATTCTGCAATAGGTATTTTTTGAATCGTGTAAATGTCTTCTATAAATTTAATTTTTGTCTTGTTCTGTCTTTTTAAATTTTCAAGTCAAGGCTTATATGATACCAACATTGCATATAAGTAATTATTTATAATGTTGCCAATCTTCCGGCGGCTTAAGATTTGCAAAGGTCTGCCATAATTGTTATATACGCGAAATTCTTTTCTAGAAATATATGCAGATCTTTTAATATATGAAATACCCAGACATATATTTTCTCGTTATTCTTTTTAATTATTGAAATACACAGATAAAAAACTTCCCTTCGATATCTGTACAGCCTATCGTTACAACTGGGAACTTCATATCATTTAGCTATAAGTAGCATCTACGTGCAAAGGTTTGGCATTTTTTGATCTTTTAATAAGGTCATGTTTGACTGATAAAAATTTTTTATATCCCCTTCAGTATCATAATTGCAATAAGTAGAATCGGAAATTTATTGCAATGAAATTATGTAACTCATCAATTGTCAGTGTACTTTTTCCTTCAATTTTGCCTTTTTTCCTTTCTATGAAAACTATATATGTCATTAAAGTCAAGTGCAAACTTTTCTTTTTGACTTGCACGGATTGTATCGAAAGGAGCTCTTATCCTACATTGCAATTTTTCACAATATAGTCCTCTTTTGCTGCTTTTACTATTTTTATATTAGAATCCCGAGAACAACTGGTATCATGAGAAGTCAAATCCAATGCGTATTTCTCTTGCGTTCCTTGAGCTGATACACGCAGTCTTCATTACATCACAAATTTTTGTTTGCACAAGAATGGTAACTAACAATTCTTCCATTAGCCCTAAATTGTGTTCGAAATGCACCAGATCATTCTAAACGATCAAACTTAAAATCGGTAGGTGCTATTAAGAACTTCAGTGTATTTGCGGGTTGCTCAGTCATTTAAGGGTTAACATAAAAATTTAAAATTAAAGAAAAAAGTGTTCGTAAAAAGAAAGGTGTAAATACTAAAAGGTATTTTGGTCATTTTTGTTTTTAATATATTAGCCAAAAAAATACATATTTTTTATTTATCCAGCATTCAGGCCTCCTAAAAAATGGGCCTTTAGAGGGGTAAAGGTAACATAATTATTCTAAAGTTATAATTACTTTACATGGAAGATACAGATGTCATAACCGAATTCACCTACAATTGTTATTATTTATTTTACATTATTATTTCTATTTTTTAAGGAAAATGAAAAAAACGGCCCCCATTTTTATGCGGGCCCGTGAAAAATTCCGCATCATACCTGCTCCCTTCTGTAGGGCCTGCCGAAAATATATATATTAAATATTATTAAAGTCTATTTAGTTATACAAAAAAAGAGTATTTTCACATGGTTTTTTAGTTTTAAGTAAATCATTTTGCAATGATAAGTAAAACAAGTATGATTTCGGTTCGAAAGCTCTTTTTTAAACGTAACAATTATGCGTTCAAATATCTTAGTCTTGTCAGTAAATATCTGCATTTGCAAGTACAGTAACGTTGTGTTTTTTAACATTTTTATAATTTTTTTTTGAAATACAACCTAAAAAGCGATTTTTTTACGCTAATATAAAAATTATGTCAAATTCTAATGAAAATATCAAATAAATGGTTTTATTTGGTACATTATTATCAAATTATTTTTTTTATTTTATCATTCTAGATTTTTAGAAATTTTACTATTGTTCTTTATTTTATAAAGATATTTATTTTTTAGCATGTTATTGTATAAATAAACCCCTACAGATTATTTTTTATATTTTATTGCACAAAATTTCTTATTTATTGAAATCCAGCAGCTTTTTTACAATTAAAATATTATACAAAACACAATATAAACGACATAAAAAGTATATATTACATGAGAGATTTGCATTTATTATTCATATGAAGTGATTCTAATTTGGTTTTAGTTCTATGTTGTACTTTGCTACTATTTTTTCTACTTAGTAAGTTGTCTTACCTTTTTCATAGACAAAACATCTTTGGTTTACCTTTCACTTACTACCGTTTTCGTCCCATAACTCATTCCTCTTATTCTGTCATTTTATTTAACAAAAAATCGGCAAAATCTATCTTTACTTTTCTTTCTTATTGGTAAATCATTTTATTTCTAGTTGTTTGTTGTTGATTTTTGTAATTTTGACCACTGTCTCCCAAATTATATGTATTCGTAATGATCTACTCGTCTTCTCTCTGAAATTGTATGGAATGTTTGTACATTTCTTAGTCATCTATGACTGCTTTTCATAGGCTAAAATCCTGTTCTTTTATCCTGATAGTCTTCTTCTGTGATTTGCACTACCCGTGTGTAACTTGCCAAAATTCTAAGATTTTCCGGGGCTGATGGTATTCTTTGGGTGATTTTAAAAAAAGGGGTTAAAAATTACAAAAAGGGGTGAAAAATTACAAAAGGGGTTAAAAAAATTATTTACCAATATATTCAGTACTATGACAAAAAATATTCTTTAAGTTTAAACAATATTATTGTATATTCTATACTATTTGCGTATCTATTTCACCTTTGTTTTTTGATTGGTCTTTTTGCCAGGCGAATTCAACTTTAAGTCAACCGATTTTAATTTACATCATTTTAATGTGTCATCTATCTAGAAATTATTCTTTTTTGTCAAATGGATTCGACTTTTATTTATTTTAGTTCAGCCTTTTTTTATGGTGTTTAAACCTTTTTTTTATTGGTTTTTGGCCTTTTTTTTATTTGATTATAATTTTTTTACCCTGTTGAAGGATAAACCAATGGAAAAAATCGTTACCACATTAGCAAAAAAAAAAAAGCAAAATAACCGAATACCTTTAAATTTTAATAGCAAAAACATGATTTCTCCTTTTTTTGTATAATATAATAATCAGTAAAGTAACTTCTATGTAAAATAACTTTAACTAAGAAAACCTTGTCTATGAACAAGTCATTATAACTTGATTGGTAATTCCAGTCATAATATAATCACTTTATGTCTTTTATTTTTTAACTTCAAAGTTATTTGACTAAATGAAAACAAGGTATGTAAGAATACCAATACTAGTCAATAGAATAGCTCATATATGATATAGTACATTTACAGCTTGTAAGTCTTTTTTGCTTGTTTTTTATCTTTTAAAAAACACAATGACTTTTAACTAACTTATTTCAGACCATTTTATTTTCTTATTGCCAGGGTTAGATCATTACACTGTAAATTAAACCTATTTGCACATTTCATAATTTTTTTAGACACTTCTATTTTTAAATCTATGTTAACTTAAAAAGGTATATTTAATACATCTTATATACATGAAATGTTTTTAATGACAATTTTGCTGCAGTTTTTCTATATTACTGATCTGCTTACAAACCAAGACAGAAAATTTAGTTGTAACAAGTCTATACGTGATCTGTGTCATTTGCTAAGTTATATGCTATGCTCATTTTTTTATATTCCAGTGAAAAATAACAAAACCAAATTATTTTGCATATTCGTTTTTTTTTCGAGCAAGGCATTTCTTATCATTTATTTGCTGCTTATTGTCCGCGTCCAAACATAAAACAGTTTAATAGTAAAAGCCTTGTTGCATATACAAGTCAATACGAAATTATATGTTACATTAAATAAATTGTTTAAGAAATACAAACTTTCACGCACATAGATTATTTTGTTTATTATCAACAAATAAAACTGTGCAGGTCTGTTAAATTGTTTATAATTTATATCCTATATTTTTAGTTAGTCATATATAAACAAAATTTAAATTAAATGATTTAGAGTTGAATTATAATGGGGCAAAACTGAATCCAAATGAGGCAAAAATAAAACCATATAACATAATGTTGAATCCAAAAGTATAAAAGTTGAACTCAAAAAAAAAAGTGTAACACTTATGGTACAAGTTCTATGAAAAACGAAAATACGAAATTACTTGGCAAAAAGTTTAATATTGTTTTACAAAGTTGAAAATGGTTGGAAAAAAGTATAAATAGACCGGCAAATGCAATATATGCATCCAAAAAAACGGATATAAGTACAGAGTTTATAGCAGAATCGACATACGGACTAGTATCTCATCGAACTGATGTATTTCATTATTTAAAAAAAGGGGGTTTTATTCATATTAGACATACGGGATAATGCTTATACCTCGATTAAATTACGAAAGCAGTTTTACGACGTATGTAAAAACACGAAAATATTTTTTTTTAGCAAAGTGTATCATAGCTGCAAAAAATCAACGGTATATGGTATTTTTTTTAAAAATAAAAATAAAATCTTACATAAATATTTGTTTGTCTTCCTATTACTTCGCACTGGTTTCTGTTTTTTTATAACGGTTTCCTATCTTTTAGCATTTACTTTCATTTGGCTACTTTTAAGTATATATTTTAACATATTATTTTATTTTATTGAATTTAATTTTTTTATAATAATATAACGCCTTTTCCGTAACTATTTCAGAGATATTAAAAAGACAATACCATGGAGTATTAAGAGTTAAAGAATTACGTTAAATCTAAGATTTTTAATTCACGTATAAAAATGTTTTGAAAATGACTTAGGCCTGCTTCTGCATTTTCTAAATCTGGGTTTTAAAGTTTTTATCGTTCGAGGAAAAATTCGACGTGTAAAAATCGCCTTCGAGCGGCACAAGTTGTATTCATTTAAAGTTTTGGAAAGCAAGGTGTAAAATATTAGTAAAACTTTTTTATCATATATAAATCACCTAGGTGTATCACCCCGGGTTGACCCGCAGTATAGTTTTAATGCAAAAAACCATGGTTGAAAAATTAACTCCTTGTACAGTAACTTGGTCTAGGTTACCTAAAAGTACACTAACAATGGTTCGTACTTTACACTACCGGTACTTAGTGTCACTACTGTAAATAATAAAAATATGTATAATTTACAATGAAAAAACAAGAATCTACAATAAACGAGATTTCACAGTGAAATAAGCACAAAGTGTATGTTTTATCACATAGCACGCCCGTTTTTTGCGTCAAACTGCTTTTTTGTACAAGTTTTTTATAGTGCTTACTAAATGATTTATATATTTGTTAGAATGAATATGTTGGTATGTGTTTTATTTTTATTAAAAATATACTTAACAAACTTATTCTCTTTATTTTATATGAAACTATAAGTTTTTTAATTCTTTGTTTTTTGCTAACAAGTTATTTTTTACAGAAAAAAAAACCTCAAATAAATGTAACTTTTACTAATTAAAACGTACAGTTTAGTACAGTATATTGCAGTAACGGTACAAAAAACACCTGTACTAGTGAGAACTTAGTTAGAATACGTGGAACACGGCAAACTTTGCAAACCGAAAGTAATTTCTTTTCCACTGTTATAAATTGTATAGTTGTATGTTATAAAAAACGTACTTTTTGTCTAATTATATGTTTTACTTGCTGTATTTAATTGATTTTATCTGTTTTCGAGGTAATAAATGAAGTTCAAAAAAGATTGAATACCAGATACCAAAAAACGTAGGATTACTGAGGTTGGCAACCAAGGTATACACTGTAAAGTTGGGACTAATATATTAAAATTGACCTTGTTGTTGAAATCTTTGTTTATACAATTGAAAACAAATTAAAACATCAAAGATCATTTTTATGACAGCAAACGGTTCCATTACAAAATCTGTCAGGTAAATGTATACCAAAGAGTCTGCAAGTGCTATAAAATGAATTTGTATTCAGAAATAATATCAAATAAAAAAATAAAAACCCGATGTATCCTAGAACCAGCAGAGACCATATAATTGATGCATACGTAAAAATATGTTTGTATAATGATTTAGTGGAATATTTTGCGTATAAATGTTGTCAAGAACATAAAGAAAAAAACTTAACTACTTTGAGTCTAGGTCTAAAAAGACATTGTTTTTATATATAAAGTTTTTGGAATATATACTTAAGCTATGTCTTTTGGTTCTAATTTACAACACAAGAAACACGGTATATACATTGTAAATATTTACAATTTACTTTTTGTAACGTTAGCACGATTGCAGAAATAATAATACAGAAAAAAAAATTAATTCTTTTTTGTTGTGGTTGTGTTGATTTTTTTTATATTCTTAAAAAAAGTGGATAAAAAACGAACGGGTGTAAATAAAAAGCGCCAGAAAAAAAAGCCATTTAATGAAAGGCCCTTATATTAAAGTATAGCCAGCTTTTAACAAAAAAGCAAAACACATGAATACATATTTGTAATTTTGCACGTAAGAGGTTTCGCAAAAAAAACTATAAATATGTAAGTTTCTATTAGATTGCAGTGGTAAATTGCGGTCAAGATTTGCATATATTTAAATAGTTTTTTTTGCATTTGTAAAAAAAAACATTGAAAAATACCTTAAATTAGTCGTTTTTTACTGTTTAAAACCCTTTATATAGAGCGTTTACCAAAATTTGTTATGTCTGTTTTTTTTGCATTAGACGATCTGCAATCAAGGGCTTTAAGCAAGTATTCATAATTACAGAACGTGCAGATAGACTTTTTTTGACTAACGAGAGCAAAAAAAAACTTGCTGGATTATATTTGTTTTTATGTTCAGAAAGAACGTTACACTTGTCATTTGCACTTTACATTTTTTGAAACTGTTTTCGCGCTTACAAACCCCTGTTTAACCTATATTATAAATTTACATAATATGACTCCTAAAGATAAAAAAAAAATCGGGTTTATTATTTATTCTATACCAGTTTATATGTAACCAAAAATGAAACGCAATACTTACAAGAAAACATGCAAAATGCAAAAACAAAAATTTGATTGTTTTTTTGCTTTAATGAATACGATATAAACAAAAATACCATAACATTATACTAATTTAATTTTCGCATAAGAGTTTTTTTATCCTTTTTTTTATATTTACTATAATCCTAAAATATAGATTATCACACTTAGTAAAACATGATGCTCATTGCAAATAGTTTTTGACATTCACGTCTTCAAAATAATTTCTTTAATTATAAATAAATTCTTTAAAGATTTTTTTTATGTCCAATTTTTATAAAAAAAACGTTTATTTCTATTGAAACTAAATTATTCTAGTGTATATAAATGTGGACTAAGAATTCAAAATTTTCTTTAACACAATATTACAAACTAGAAGAGACGCAAGAAATATGTGAGTAAAAAGTTTTTGTATGTGCAAAATGTATTTAATACGATATTTTACATTTTAAGTATCATTAAATAGCATTTTATACCTTTTAACTACTTAAAAAATACGTAATATGTTTTTTTAAAGTAATAGTTTGCATAATATACTGTATGTGTTTTACTGCATTTTGTGTACGGAATGCACAATCTTATATAAAAACGACACTAATAGTTTTTACCGTTGATTTTAGGACAGTGGCGTACCAATAAATTTTTACGGCAGAAGGTGGTCAGTGTTCTTTAGAATTGGTGCTTTAACCATGTAATAAGACATCTCTAACTATTTATTTTCTTTATAAAAATGCTTAAAATTTTGTTTTTTATGTAGATGTATGTAATTACACAAATCTCTGCACAAAAAGACCCCTGTCCCCTGTATATTCAGGTGGAAAAAAATTCTACAACAGGAAGTCACACCCTTTACCTCTACCCCCTCTCTACCTGCTCCTACCTCCCTGTGGTAGCGTCCTGTTTAAGAATAAAAATTTATATGCTATTCAGCAGAAGTGAAAAATATTTTTGCACATTTAAAATATTTAAAAAGCAATGTAACACATTTTTTAACGGCGCAGTATACTTCATCATATTTTTAGCTGTTTTTTATAATAATTAAAAAGTAAAATACTAAAAAGTCGTGTTTTTTTGTTATAAATTTTATCACAATACCATGCCATAAAATCGTTTAAAATTGTAATATATAAGCATTAGATCGAAACTTATTTTTTTACAATCATAACGAACATCTAAAATTAAGCTTTTTTCTTTTTTTTTCTACACAACGACAATGTACTTATAAGTAGCTTTTAAATATAAAAGCAAACAATTACTAGCTTATTCTACACGCAAGTATATATTTCTGGTTGTTTCTAAGTAAAATACAAAACATTGCGATATATATAATATCGGAATTCAATAATTTACATACACAACAAAATAAGTAAGTAAACTTTCTGATTTTGTATAACATTGATTGTTTTTAGTTTGTCATAAATAATAAAAAAAATAAAAGTTTAAATAATGGTCAAAATAAACCATATTTATTGGCATGTCTAAGATCAAAAAACTAAAAACTTTGTCGTATTTTTTGTAATAAGAATTCTGTAACTTTATATTTGACTTCTATAAGCTTACGCTCGCCATTTTATTTACAAAACAAATTTTAGTTGAAATTGTAAGATATTTTCTAGATTAGATTACACTTGTATATTCGTTCCATCCTTATCTTATAATAAAAAGAATTTTCCAATATGAAAAAAGTTTGATTCGCAAAAAAAACACGAGTGACTGTTTTTTAAAACTTTACCACCATAAATGGTACTTTAAATTATCGTAAGTCAACGGGTTTAGCGGTTCCGAACAAAAACAAGGCACCGTTCGATAATGGCTATACAATATATAGAAATTATATAAATTGATTTTTGTTCATATTTTTTATACGATAGACGACCAGACAAAAAACATGATAAAAAAAATCAAAAAAAAATATCAGTACGCTTAACACATTTTAAACGCAAAAACACGGCCGTGCTATCTAAAATAGTCTAAGTTCACAATTTTTTGTTATATTAAACCGATTTGTAAATTAGTTTTTAATAACTGTTCAAAAAGTAAAATATTACTAGTAAAATACCCAAAAAATGTTAATATTGTGTACGTTTATAATTCAAACAGCATACTAATATACATATATTATTTGCACTAATTTAATTGTCATTAAGAGTAAATTTTACGTAAAGATTTATGACTAAAGGTATAATTTATAATAGCTGGATTACTTATCGTCTAAATTCATAACAAAAATTTATTTATGTGGGACTATTTTTGTCAAATAGATTAGTATTTTATTTTAAAAATAGTTAGGAATCTTAGGATTTATTGTTTGTATTGCTAAAGTGCTTTTTTTTCATGTATATATAGTAAGCAGAAAAAAGCAAATTTAATGTTATAAAAATAAAAAGTTTTACACTGATTTAATTTATGTTTGGTGTAAATCCTGACAAAAAACAAACATATTATCCGGTATAATAAGAATACTGACTATGTCATGTTGTATTTGTAACAAAATTTCTGTGATGGTTACAGAAAAGAGTGAATAGAAAAGGTTTTATTTTGTATAGAATGTAATTCTAGCTTTGTTGCAATAAAGAAAGTATAGTTATACCAAAGAAAACATTCGCCTGTTAAATTATTTTTTGAAGACTTTCTAAGTTTTTTAAATATATCTATATTACTATAGACAAGATTTTGGTTATATCCACTAACATAGTAAGTTCGTTTGGCTTTTTATATTCATTATGGCCATTATGTAGATTAGACCACAAAAAAATAATACCTATATTTTGTACCATAATCACAATTGCTGTACGTTTTTGTTTAATGCTGCACTTAATAACCCGCGTCGGGTAATTTTGAAAAAGACGGGTCGCGGGTCGGGTAGTGCCGCGTATAGGGGCATGCGAGTTGTTATTTTTTTTCCACTCTTGTCTTTAGGTAAAGTAGCAGCATTTTCTTACCCATATTATAAAATCGAAATATTACCTATAGGTAGTGTGACCAGATTTTTTTGCAAAAAAGGGCCAAAAAAAAGTACATTGTTGGCAATCCATAAAACCGTCTAGTAAATCGGCTTTAGAAAATTTAACAACTAAAATCGGCTGCATGTTTTTTTAATTTTTTACCTTTTTTTAACTAAGTAACATAGCAAAAGTAGGGTATTAAGTATAATCGTGTAAAATTTACTTTGATCTCGGTATCTCTTTTCACTTGCGACGGGTTGTAACTAACCTCAAATAATATTATTACCTAGAATTTATCTATTTGCAATCGACATCAACATATGTGCCCCAGTAATCGACTGGATTGCAATATATCTTGGCACTTATATATTCATTTCCATGTCTGTTTACAATCAATCTTGACAATAAAATAAAATTAATTTTTCTAACGCATTACCAACAGTGGCGTAGCCAGGGGGAGGGAGGGGGCAGGGGGGTTTGGGGCTCCAGCTCCCCCCCCCCCAGAAAAAAGTTGCGCTTAAATTTAAGGGGGGGTCTTTTTTTGTGCAGAGATTTTTTTGACAAAAAAACCTAATATAAAAAAATTTTAAACTGAAAATTTTCATAAAAAAATAATTATGGTTTTTGTCAACTTAAATCGTGTTTTAAAGCCAAAATTTGAAAAAACACTGACTAGCCCTGGTCAAAAAAAAATACTGGCACGCCACTGATTACCAAAAAGAAAAATATTCCGGCTTAATAAAAACTAGGTTTAATAAAAAAAAGAAGCGTAAAATAAATTTTTATAATGCAGGTATAATACAAAATAGGCAACTACATAAAAATAATTTTTGTTTTGTTAGTATGTGTATTTTGTATTTTTAAAAAGTATAACTTTAAAGTTATACCACGAAAAAAAACGAAAAAAAACTATTTAATAAACGTTACAAAGTGCCTGCATTGAAGTATAGACGCTGATCTTAGATCAAAGCATATAAAGGAAAGTTTCAAACATTTAGATATTAAACTTAAGTGTATTTTGCAAAATTTTAGATCTTTTTATTACGCAAAGCAATAGTTTGTATAACAAAATATCATTTTGCGTTTTTTGTCTAAAACTGTTTAATCTTTGTGGTTACTTGTGTTGGGTTTTGCCGATAGTTAATCTTAAAACACTTTTATTTAGGAACCTTATAAAAAACAACACTTAAAATACTCACAAAGTCAACGTTTTAATTATTTTATCTCCTGCATGGTTTCCTTACACTTCAATTTATTTTTTCTCTTTTTATAGAAATATATATCAAATTAAATTAAAATTTGTTACTGCAAGATGTTTGAAGCTTCGGAGGTTATTTGTTTTAAGTTTTAATAATTGTTTTTCGTCAAATAATTTTTTGTCGAGCTTGATTGCGCAAAGGTTAATATGTAGAGCAGTGTCTTTTTATTGTATGCAATCCACTCACTACTAGTTAAAAGTATGTCCAGTGTAGTTTTAAATTATCGCGTTTGATTGCTCATCATCGATAGGATTCTGTGCATGAAGAGACAATACGCAAATCGTTGAAATTATCGAACCCAGGCTAGAGTGGTTGATTCATGTGTTTCCCCATCAAAAATAATGGGTTTTTTTTATTGGTAACCCCTATTATTTTTTTATGTAAAGTTAAAGTGTATGTAGAAAACGTTTGTTTTTGTCGGTTTTGAACTTTTCTGTACTTAAGTGTGTTTTCCTATAAGTAAACAAATAATGTTATAAAAAACATTGACAGAAATTAAACAATCATTCTTTACATTAATATTATATTTTTTTGTAAAAAAAACAATATAATCCACTGAAGAATAAAAAACATACTTATTTATTTATGGTTCTATTATAAAAACTAGCACACAGTAAATCTGCAGTACAATTTACAAACCATAAATATCTTTGATAAAATCAAATATCTATGTAATATATTTTACGTTATAAATTACACATAATAAAATGTTGCATAGGTTGCTACGAATTTTTTGCCATAATTACTGTTAAAATTGCTAAATATAAATATAAAAAATAAAAAATATTTTTTTTTGCTTTAGCCATATAAAATTAAGTAAATATAACCGATAAGTATTTTTGATTCCTTGATAGTTTTGGCACAAAACGTATTGTCCAAATAACCGCATTAGTTGCACTGTTTTTTCAGAAATACATTATATATTGTGGACACTTTGTTTGTTCTTCGACGAAAATTTTAGTTGCATCATGTATAAAACAAATTAAAATGCAGTACATAAAGTATTGGAAAAAAAAAACACAAAAAAGGGCAGGTCAATAAAAATGACAATTTTAACATTATAAAAAGGGCTGTACTTTAAAAAAAATACGTCTGGTCACACTACCTATAGGTGGCAAAAAAAAGTTGTTTTATTTATTACCTATAGGTAAAAAAAATACACGCTCATTTAAAATGTATACCTAAGGGTCGTACCTTTAGGTATAATTTACCTACATACACCGCACTACCTATAGGTACAAATAAAAACAAAGAAAAGAAGAATTGAACATGAGTAAACCTATAGGTAAAAAGAAAAACAATTTTTTATGCAAATTTTTTTTTACCTATATGTAAATGCTTGCCCTGGTTTTATAATAGAAATTGTCTATAGGTAATAAAAGATACACCCCCAATAACTTTATAAAGGGTTAAAGATATATAAGAATATTTTTATTGAATAAGAATAACTTTATTTTGCGTTATAAATGGAATAGAATGTACCAGGAATGATCATTAAAGGCCTCATATCTAGAAAAAATTGCTTCAAGTTGACTCCTAAACTTATAATGAGTTGGAATATTATTAAACCCTGAGTACCGCCTACAATCTCGCAAAAAACCGTAATATAGATAATCTACATAATCAAATCTGTTTCTTATACCTTCCCAATAATTGTCAAACTTGATCACGCTATCCCACATTCTTACATATCGTAAACGTAATGCTTCATTATGCTTTTGTTCGCTTAAAAGCTGCATAATTTTAATGCATAAATCGCATATTTGTTTGGAATTTAAATTATTGCCCCAATACAAGATTTTTCTGTTCATTGATTTGTTAAATAAATTAACTAGTTCTAAAATAAAGGCATCTTCCGGTTTGACATCAAATCGGCAGCCCATAAAACTATTCTCATGATTTATATGTACTATGCACCCGTTTCTAATTTTATAATTTGTAAAAATAGATTCCATTCCCATCCCTATTTCCTTTGCTTTATCCATATCTAACCCGTGAAATTGAGTTTTCAGCTGTGAAGGGTTGAACTTTAAAAATAAGGGTTTAAGCCCTTTAAAATAATACTTGTCAATTTGTTTTTGTAATACCTTGCCTGTTAGTTCGTTTTTTAACTTTGTAAGATCTTCTTTTATATCGGTAAGTTCTTGCTTATATGCTGATATTTTTACCCATATACTATTAATTATTGCTTCGCCCAATTCCCAATAACGCTGCGCAAATTGATCATAATCTAATCCATCCACAAATTTTATAAGCTGATCGGGATTTACAATGTAATAGTTTTTTTCCAATCGCTCTTTTCTAGATTCATCCAAATGACTTATAAGTGGTGGAGCATTATTCGAGTTCGCATTTCTTTCTCCACATTTTAATTTAAGAAAAAGAAAAGCAAAAACAGACATCATTAAAAAAGATGCTATTTTTCGTGATTGGTTGTAAAAACTCATAGGGGTAAAAATGTTTAAATGGTTTTTTTAAACTTGTAATCAATCAATAGAAATGGAAAAAGATAAAGATAAAGATAAATGCATAAATAGAAGGGTTTCGAATAAATATTAATTACTAATAATTATTATTAATAAAATATTAATAATAAATAAATAATAATGCAATATAAATAATAATGCAATATAAATACATTAACCATTTACAGAAATTGTTTCACCAGTTGAAGGACATGGCGACCCAAAATGCCCCGATCCAAAATGCCCCGACCCAAAATGCCCAAACCCAAAATGCCCAAATATAATTTTCAAGGGAAGAATGTGCTACAATACCGGTGAAAGCAGGTGCTGGATTTAAAAGTCCAACACTGGAAATGACAAAACAATGAGTAAAAAAACTGAATAATTAACAAATTTTAAAAAATGAAATTGAATGGGTTCAAAAGCTGACTTAAACTTTTTACATTTTAAATGGCTCTGTTTGTTTTTTTTATAAAGCTTATTTAGTAAATTAAGAATTGTATCGGGGTGCCAAGCAAATAAAAATGTAAATTTGTTATCTCACCATTGAAATATTATTCTAAACTTATTATTAAGCATATATAATCCTCTTTTAGTTCAGTTAATTACTTTTAATCAGCTGTCTGGCTTATCTTGCAGTAAAGCCTGTATTTTCCCACCAAAATATCAATTTTGGGCATTTTGGGTCAGGGCATTTTGGCACCCTACCCATATGATATAAAAAATCTATAAAATGGGTTTTATATATGTAAATTGACCATAAAAAAATTCGGTGCTAATATAAATACTATTATACAAAATTAATCATTCTCCCAGCAATGTTTACGTGCCATTTATATACAAAAGTAATGAAATAGATTTAAATTCTGGTAAATATATGATTTATTTCTTCATTCACCTCAAAAAAGCATTTTTCAAGTTTATAGGTAGCTTACTTTTATTTTGTACGCTCGATGTATATCACTTAAAATAATATAGCATTAGTTGTACAAAAACTACGGATATTATGACTTATGTTTACTCTAACTATAAAAATGGCCAGTTTTTCGAAAACAAAAGCAATAGGATGTCACGTTAATTGAAAAATACAAATGGTTTTACAGAAAATAGTCAGAAATAAATTTCTTTACCAGTTCGTATTTTTATTTGGCTTGTGTATTTTAAAAATTAATTTATAGTTATATTTACTCATTATCTCTTATTAATAGGGCAACCTTAATATGACCGCTAATATGACAATTTTTAGCACAAAAAAACAACAAAATATGACAAATATGACAATTGTAAATTTTTTTGTATATCAATATTTACAAGTCATAAAAAAATAACATTGTAAATATATTTAGTTGTGAAGTGTATTTCGTCTTTTTAGATAAAATATACCCGTTAAAATTACAATTCTTTAAACTTTATATTCACCTTATTTTGCATTTTTCGCGCAGTTTGTTTTTTAAAAAAGCATAATAATGACATATACAATTATTCGCAGTCTAAACACACTGTTGACATAAATTATATACTAAAAGTTTCATTTCTCGTATTTATTTTATAAAAAAACTAAAATCACTATAAAGAACACACATATTACTCATTAAAATCATATTTATTTTTTTAGCAAAATCCAAAACTGTATAGTTTTTATTATACGTTATACAGTAAGAGATAATTATTTACAACAAAAAATTACTGCAAAAAAAAGAGCATGTAAATATTTTTAAATTTTAAAAAAAAACGATTTATTTGTTTTAAATATACCTACTACTTTTTTTAGTAAAAAAAACACAATTTATATAGCTAGCATACATATGATCAAAGTATACCTATGAATTTTAATGTTTTTAAAGGGCAATTTTCTTCTGCAATAAAATATCAAATATGACAATCTATATGACAATTGTCATATATATGACATGGGTTGCCCTACTTATTATATATTATATACTATATATAATTCATGTATCTATACCCGCACTGGCATTGATCTCTCTCATGCACAGGTTGGTTATAAAATATCAATGTGTATGGCTGTAGATGATATATACGAGTAAACCATATAAGCTGTCTCTTTAACTATTAAAATATTTTTACTTGTTGTTATAGTCTATCTTTTATGCAGCATATCATTGTATGTTAATTTAAGCTTTCAATTCAAGTGGGGCAGAAATAAGGGTTAAATTATAAGAAAATCAAGGCTTCCGAATATTGTATTGCAATAATATTGTAGCCACTTTTTTCATTTCCACAATTGTTGCAATAATTGAAAAAATAAGACATTAAAAATTTAAAAAATTATAGTAAATTAAAGTAGAACTAAATTAATCCATACGCAAATGAAATCTAGTCAGCCGTATATATATTGAAAACAAAATACTCGGTATTACTTCGCTAAAAGATTTTTATAATTTATATCCGGTATTCCTTCATTTGGGGACCCCATATAAGGTTTTAGTACCCCTTTACCTTGGAGCGGAAAAAATACAGAAAAAAAAAATCCCTAATAAAATGTATCATCATCATAAATTAATGTCTTGAGAATAAAATACTTGATGTTATCGTAAATAAGACAAAAAAAACATAATTGTTTAATAATAGAATATACCTAATACAAACTGTGATGATTTAAAGACCTTAAATATATAATCCTAGTATACGCCATGTTTATATAGCATAAACTATAAGAATCTGTCGTAAAAAACCAAAAAACAATAATATAGACTCCTTTGGTAGTAGTATTGTTCAAAATTTGAAAATGGTACGTAATTGTACAAAGTATTAAAAATACCTGCCAAAATACTAGATTTATAATCTAGTTTAGAATACTAGTTTATATATTAGTTTTTAGTTGGGTGTAAAACAACGAAATGTTTTAAGAACAATTTATTGACAATTAAAATGCATAAGATATCCACACAATATTAAGATATATGACATTGTCTACTTTAAACGTTTTGTATTCCTTTTGTTTTTATCTAAGCTAGAGGATTACCCACAACTAGATTGGGTTTAGTACTGTAGATGTACCGAAATACTATTTTGCTTTTAGGCGTTTATGATGTTGTGTTCTCCGTAAGTATAAACTACATGAAAACTGGATTATGATATAAAATAGTCATTCTCTTGTATTCTTTTACATTTTTTTCTAGGGAAATTCGCACTTTTATGTATTTACTTCAATTTTTTTAAAGAAGAAGTAAACTCTATTGATGTTTATAATTGTCATTAGAGGTGTCATATATTGGTAAAATATGGAAAATAAAATCCACAATAGTTGCCATATATTGTATTGCAATAATTACATGCGGCAATTATTTTTTCGGAAGCCCTGGCGAAAATAAATATTGTTGAATTATACTACATCATTACTAATAATTACTAGTTAATAAAAATTATTATTAATCCCATCCCTAATAAATACCACTTTATGGTACCTTAATTGTAGAAGTATTGTGCTTAAGCCTCTTAAAATTAAGAGATTTTTGAAGAAAAATCCTAAATCTAGGAATTCCTATTTTCTAAATATCTCCCACCCAATTCTTCCCTCCAAAAATATGGGCGAAAAAAAAGACTAAAAAAAGTGAAAATCAAAACAAAAACGATAAAAATCACAAAAAATAACAATGATAATTTGTATCAAGACTCAATATGTTAAAAATTGTCTTTATAAGGTGGTTTTTAGATGTATTTGCATGCCTTTTTTACTAATATATAAGAAAACAACGAAAATATGCATCTTGCCCTTCTATGCGTATTATTTCACTCTTTTTTGGTTTTTTTTCCCCATATTTTTGGAGGGAAAAATTAGGGGGGGGGGATATTTGGATTATACCTGAATTTGTAACTGATGCTTTCTTTTGATTTTAGATTAGTGATCATATGATTTTATTTTAAATTTTAACAAAAAGAGGACGCATATTATACATTTTAGAGAAAGGAATATAAAATGATAAATGCATGCTTATAAATTTAAACACTTTTTATTGTTAAGTAAAAACTTCTAAATTATAATCTTAAATAAAGTATGGGACTGTAATGTCCAAAATATATATTATACTTGTAAATAAAAAAAAGTTCAATACATTATATTAATACATATTTGCGATAATATTGGTGTACTAATTAGTAATAAGTTTTGTAAATAACAGTTTGTATAACTACACTTCAAATGAAAGATACAAAAAATAATTTTACAATCTATTACAAAAACCTAGACATTTTTGTTACTAAAAATACGCGTTTCAAAAATCTAAAAATAATTCTCCTGTTTGTCTAGGTTATCTATAACATGGTGTTATGCAGAAAAAACGACATAGTGAGGCGATAAAGATTTTTGGCGTAAAAAAAATCTGGATTTTCTTGTTGTTTAAACAGATCGTTGTAAAATGTAAATTTGATATCAATTACCAGTTTATTTTTACGGTTCTTGGAAATATGTACCCTTTTTTAGTAATGTATGTTAAGTTCTCCTAATTGAGTCAATTTAAAAATCTTAAAAGCGTAATTCTCCTAATTAAAGGATAATTAGGAGACTTTTGAGACACTTTTTATTTTAAGACTCCTGATTATTCTTGTGCGGGAGGAAAGGCAGAAAGCATATAAATAGCCGTAAATAATACGAAAATAATATATAAAATTTAAGAATGTATATGAACCTGATCTTATTTAAAATAGTAAACAAATAAAACAGTATAGTGAATTCGAATGAATAAATAATTTTTTAAGTAGAAATGCAACGATTTTTGCAAGAAAATAAACGTATTTCAAAGAATAGCTTTTCTACATCATTTGCATAAACCATCGCATTCAGCAATGATTTAATAAAGAAATACCAAAAAAAATATAAATTAAAGAACCACCTATTTTTAAAATAAAAATATCATTGTATAATTTTATTTTTGCTGTAAAATTTTATGTAAAAGGAATTATAAAAAAGTAAAGAATCAATAATACTTTTTAATAAAACATTAAAGAAATTAAAGTTAATAAGAAGATACTTTTTTCGGGTAAACAAGTCTGTTTTTTTCGCGGTACAATTTGAGCTAATACTTGATGTGATAACTTCAGTAAAAAGGAATGATAGCTTTAAATATATAAAATACAGCAAATTTTTTATCTGCAAATAATGGTTTAATACCAAAAGACAAAAGTTTAAAAGCCCAAAAAAATAAAATCTATATATAAAATAGGAAGGATGAAGGTAAAATATTTTAATAGAAAATCATTTTTTTTTTGTTTTCTTACTATTTTGGCAACTAATTTTGAAAACCAAAGCCGACCCAAAAACAAAAAAAAAAACACTGAAAGATTAAAGAATAAAGAAACTCTTTACAGTGTTAACTTAACAATTTTATTAAAGTTACATTCATGTGAATATTTAAAGACATTAAAGAAAAGTTGTTTAAAGAGAAAACAATCTTATAATTCGTAGAGAATTTTGGGGTCAAATTTAATACATTTATTTTATTCCAACATTTAGATCTGAGAACGTTTTAAATTTCTATTCTCTGTAAATTTGAAAATTTGTTCTGAAGTAATAAAAACTATAACAAAAAAAAAAATAAAAATAATAGGGAAAATTTTAAAAAATTATAAAAAAAATTTA